>CAJPEV010001326.1:1179-69352 GCA_905338385.1 Darwinula stevensoni | reverse complement strand
GGGGGGGGGGGGGGTGGCGGGGGGGGGGGGAGAGCGCCACAAAGTGATCTCTGCTGTCTCCTTCCAGAGCTCCACAGGCTGAATGGTTCAGGGAGACTTTGCAAGGAAGCTCTCCCCATTTTTAAAGTTTCCCCTCGCGAAGCTTCTCGACGTAGGTCTCGTAATTGGAGGGAGCGGCATGTGGAGGTGAAAGCTTCCAGGTACAAGGTAGCAGGAAATGATTTCCTCCCTCTTCCCCCAACACCCCTGACAATGAGACACACGAGGGGATACTGTTCCAGTTCGGGGTTGACACTCGAGTTGCGGTCGTTGCAGCATGTGGTCTCTGGTGATGGCATTCATCAGTCGGAGCCGATATGTGCCACTCCCACTGAACTGGGAGTGGCCTTTCGCGCGGCGACGGATGCAAGATATAGAATCATCTTTGGTTGCATCACTTCGGAACCATCCCGATCGTTCGGTCCCTTTCAGAGGTGCGAGGAGCGGTCACACTGGTTAGGGATGGCATGATAAGAACTACAACGAAACGGGCTTCATGATGGGTTGTAAATTTCCGTCGTCCCCTACCCCATATCATCTACCGAGGGGGGAAAGAAAATCATTTCCTGCCACCCTGTGTAACTTTCCTAGGCCAATTAAAGAGCTTTTTTCTTCTGTCGTCAGCCTTGAATACATCCTGGGGTGATCAGGAAAGGGAGTATTAGGCTGAAAGACGATGTCGCGATGTGCAGACGCATCGCCGGTGGGAACAATATCGATCGATATCACGATATCGCGATGATCGGCACGACCGCTGGCATTACCACTTTGAAGCAGTTCGTCAAGTAACAACTTCGTGTTGAAGACAAAGTCATCCTATTTTCTCATAATTTGTAGACATCTATTCGAAGGCGATATGATGAGGTTTCGGATGATGGTTTGGAGTATTTTATTTCAGCATTAGCATATAGAAAATTTCAAAGTCTCCATTTTTGTCATAAATGCTAGTGAAAATTTCACGGCTGCTGAACGAGAGACTTAGATTTAAGTAATAAACTATTTGTAATGGTCATCAATTCCACTAGCGCACAACCTGAATACGAGTAAATAGGAGATATATCCTCTGCTTAAAAACCAATATAAGCAGTCACGTAGTGACTGCTTACATTGATTTCTGAGCTGATTTTTCTTTCATGATCATATGCTTGAGGGTATGGTATGTTAGCAGTATTATGTAATGCTAATAGTGAGATGTGCATAAGCTTTGAGACCAGAAACTAGCAATTGTAGCGCCTTATTTTCTTAAGTTCAGCGTAAGCTTAAGAGGAGATTCCGAAAGAAACCTTCCACATGCGAGAACCTAACTTAAAGTCCACTTTAAATCTAGTCTGACAACCCAGTTTAAAATCCCGGTTGGAAACAGCTTCCAGCTGGACTCCAGCTGTAAAATTGGACCCATTCCAACTGGGTAACAGCTGGAAAGTAGTAATCTCCAAATTTGTTCCTAATTGCTATATCACTAGCTGAATGTGAATATTTTTTTCTTACTATTTTTGCCAGAGGTTCATCTACAGGATCAGCTGATTTTCAACTGTAAATTTAGCTGCATTCCAGCTGTAGGATCCTCTTTATGAAATTCCAACGGGGAAATTTCCAGCTGGAAACAGCTATTAAAACCAGCCTTCTAGTTGGAAATTGGCTGCATTCTAGTTGGAAAATACCAGCTCTTTGACAGCTGGAAACGGTCCGAATTTACAGATTTGGTCCNATACCAGCTCTTTGACAGCTGGAAACGGTCCGAATTTACAGATTTGGTCCAGCTGGAATATTCCAGTTGGGATTTTAAACTGGGAAGACAAATGTACAGCTGAATTCGTTGGAAGCTCCATAAAGAGAAAGTAAATTGCATGCCTTTCTTTGGGTCAAGAATTCTCCGAAGAAGCGAGATCACGCCGAAAAGGAGTAACAACGGGGGAAAAGGGACCTTTTATGGTGGGAAAAATGTGATTCTCGATCAGAAGACGATATTCCTGTTTTCGCACCAGACCGACCCGGCAAACACAGGTGTTAGTGCAACGTTGGAAATGTTATGTGGGTGTTTCAGTGTTCGAATGTTCTTCGATGACGCTGATTGAACGTCGGCATAATATTAAAATATCCTTTTTGGAAGCGCTCAAGGCAACGTTAGCACAAGAACGTTAAAGAAACGGTTTTATAGCGTTCTACGTTCAACACTTGAACGTTGTGCGCTTGCATTGGAAACGTTGAGACGAATCGTATCCTTCCAGATTCACAGTTTTTGTCAATTGCGTGGATTTCTACCTAAACATGGTTTATTCGAATAGTACATGGATAAAATAGCAAATCAATCAAGCACAACTATCGCACGACATGCAAACACGTGAACGTTCTCGCAGACGTTCAACCCGGAATCTGGTTTCACCGTGCAATGTTCACGGATGAGCAGCTTTTGGGCGCCCAGTTAAGGTGCCGTTTCACCTCCGGTATCCTATTCTTCATGACGTTTTCGAAGGACATTAATCGAACCGTAAAGAGACATTTTCTATCCGCACATCTGTGCTCCTCGGTCGGGACAGCGGGCCTGCAATCTGGCAGCGGCTCAAACGAAGCTTCGCACAACAGAAGCGAGATGACGCTAAAGTAGCCGCTTTAGCAGAGTCAATACCTCGTGCAGCTGGGGTTAGTCCCAAATACTTTATCCGATATACCCTTTACGATATCCGATCTTCCCCCACAGACACCACGGGGGAAGACATTTTAATTCGTTAAAGAATTCGTCTAAAGAGGTGACCCAGTCCAGGAAACTCGGGCTCGGAGGATGGAGCGAAGGTGGTTCCACTTTCTAATTGACTCCATGGGGAATTCACTGGATGAGAATGTAACAGTGCATATCAACGTTTTCAGTGGAGTCGAGTGCGGGGCGTGTTTCTAATCCTCGAGAGGAGGTAGATTCGGATGTGATGGGATTTTTAACTTATTGAAGCCAGTCCCACACGTCAGTGCAGGATAATTTCTCTCTTGCGTTCGTGGCACGTTGGCAGTACTTTAAAAGGAACTGCGACCGAAAATTCATCGATCGTTCCGGTGTACTTGGGCACATTCGATTCGATGTTATCGAGGAAGGGGTATTAGCATTTCTCCAACGCTCTTGAGTTAGTTGGAGAGTTACGAAATTACTATGGTTTTGGTTGCTGACACTTCCCTGCAACTTAATATCCCACCTCTAAATTGACAGTCCTCTTCCAACAGTTTTCGTAAAATTTTTCCACAGGGAGTCTCCAGACCTGTTCCTCCCGATCTCACTCCAAGCAGAACTGCCGAATTCGTCGCCGCAAGTCACTATTCTTCACCACACCTCATCCCACCCGAGCTTACAGAGGACTCTCCTATATTTCGTATAACAAGCCCATTACATTACATTACGATATAACCAGAAACTTCCAATTTGGCATAGACTCGAATCAATTCCTTCAGAATTGCAATGCCTTCGTTTTAGGTTCTCTGTTGCATTCCATCGTAAATGCGAGGAATTTTATTTTCAATTTCATTTCGTAAACCTCTCGCCCAGCATGCAAACGTTAGAACCACAAAACTAACACACGTTGTAACGCACAGACGAGTACCCAAGCGACATACGGACGGCCACACCTTCGCGTCGCGCATAATCGGTTGACTGCGGAACGGAGACGATACCCCCTTCCCCCTTCCCCCCCCCCTCCGCCGCTGGCGCACACACCGGGAGGGCGTGAATGCAGCAGTCCGAGAAATTCCGCTCGGTATGTAGGTCGTGTGAGAAATATTCAGGAGCGTGCAGCTGTCACTGTGTTGCGTACCGAACCGTCCTCATCCTTCAGGATTATAAGTTGAATGATTTCATGTGGCAGCGGATATTTTTTGGGTGAGGTTACATGCAGTAGCAGACCGCACGGAGAACGTCGGCAAGCAATTCACGACGCGTTTCCAGTCTTTAGGACACGAAAAAAAAGCATCGTCGCCTTGGTCAGCGAACGGCAAGATTCCGTTTCCGGACTGTTCTGACACCAGACAAAGCGATGGCAATCGGGGCAGACCGCAGCAGAGTCTTCGGAAGCCCCTGCGACATATGCCCCTGCAACCGAGTGCCAAGCCAGTCGATCAACAAACCTCAACACTAATTTTTTTTCTAGGTTTCTTCATCGTCAAAAATGGGCCGATCGCCTACTTCGATGCCAGGATCAATTTCACCGCCTTACGTCGTCCGCCAAACTTGAGCTCGAATATGCGACGAAGATGAGATTGTTGGATCTTCTCACTGACTTTGCTGCTTTTAGTGTTTGGTAGTAGTATTACCGTGATAAGCCATAGTACTAACTTTGTTATTTATCATTTCTTGAGTGTCGATAAAACCTTCAAGATGCTGAAAATCACGAGCGGAGAAGGCAACGCATTTCTGCCTTTCCTAACTGCCCAAGGGGGGGGGGGGGGATCATAACCCCCCCCTTTGGGATCAATTTTACAGGTTTAATTCTCACAGATTTTTTTATTCGGCCACAAATACAGGGTGGGTTATCAGTTTTTTCATATGTTAACCCCCCATTAGGGTGGGTAATCAGGGTTTCATATGGCAACCCCCCCCCATTCGGATTTCCTGGGCACGCTATTGACTGATTACATCCATGAATTTGCACTTTAGGATCACTGCGATCTGAGGTTGATGATGATGATGACCTGAGGTTGCAGTAATCTTAGTCGTGCGAGAGCAGATCCACTCGTGAGGAGCGCTGCAGTCTGCCTGGAATCCCTCGCACAGAAATACGTTTTGAACTTTTGTATTAAAAAATTCTCCATCGAGTGGATCTATCTGCAGATGAGAACCGTCTTTACAGGCGGTTCTCACGCCACGAAGCACGCAAAAATGGCACATTACACCCGAAAACATTCCAAGTGCTTCATGGACGATTACACGCTCATCCGACCGAATCAAATCCAGTCAGTACTAGTTTTTTTTAATTACTTATATTAGAGTGCTGGGAGCCGAATGCCCGATACACGGAAGCGACCGACCGTCAAAGCGAAACAAGTCCGACGGTATCTTGCTTGCCGAATTCGGTTCGGTCGTCTTTGCCTTGGAAATGCTTTGAATTTTTTCGGGGAAATTTTTTTATACACTTTGATTCGGGATGAAAGGTACTGAAAAAGGACTTACAGAGCACTCGGACCGACTAAATTAAGGACTATTAATTTGCAGACGAGGCACCACAGTGTCTGTCTTTTGCAGGCTCCAAAATGGCTGAAAAGTGGATTGCTATTCGGACTCCAGAGGCGGATCTAAACGAGAAACGATGAAAATTCAGTCGTGGTTCACATCCCGAAAAGAATAGGTAGGCATGCAAAAATTTCAGATACAGGTTACCACACATTTGCATGTTCATCCAGAATATATGAGTCCTGCATTGAAATGATCGATGCCAATCCGACCCCAGACTTTGATTATAGTACTCATTTTAGCCCCCTTACTTTTCTTTCGATGATATATATTTGGAAATTCCCGTTATCCTTCATTAATGATCTGTGAATCGACATGCATAAACGCTATGCACATTTCACGAACGAATCGACTCGCCCTCTCTGGAATTCACGATAGAGAAAGTAAGAAAGGGGTGCTGTCATGACCCAATTCCTCTCCGATAGAATCCATTAGGCTGCTGCATTCCGGCGCCTGGAAGGAACGATGAGGTGAAAGTGCTCGTTCCCAGAATGAGACAAGGGAAGGGGGGCGAGGGNTCACTTCCCGTTTGTGTATTTGCGTCTAAACTGAGTGCATAAGACAAAAAAAAACTTTCTTTGGCATCTGATAGTCCACAAAATATATCATATCTGAAAATCTCATAATCGAGGGCGAGGGGGGGGGGGTCTCCATCAGCAACTGGGACGCAGAAATGCCGAAGGAACTTGAGAAGGGTTTGGAAAATTGATGAGCTGTAATTGGTATCTCAGGTGAGATCATGTGAAGATAAGCGATGAAACCCTTGAATCCAGGGGTTCCTTCGCGGGTTTTAGTTGGAGGAAAACGGAGGGGATGGGACTCGCGAATGGCTCGGCTGCAGGCAGCATTCAAATTCCTTGGCACTTGCTAAATCCTCCTCGATTGGTTGGTCCCTTCGAGTCACGAGTCGATTCCTGTCCATTTTCTAGGCTATTTTTGTACGAAGGCACTCGTAATCTCACTAAATTTGCGAATAAACTTATAATTTCATCGTTTTTCCGAGATAATATCGGTCGTAATTATGCAAATACTTGGCTGTTGTGCTTACCATCGATTTAACGATGTCTGGGTGAATCCCCCGCTTCAACAATAGCGCCTTTTGAGCAAGTTCATAGGTGAAATTTCGCTCACACGGAGCTTCCATTGCTATTTCGGAAGTAGGAAACTGCAAAAATAAGAAAATAGGAAATCCTGCTCTGAAGCCCCAGTTCGTTCTCGATTATGAGATTTTCAGATATGATATATTTTGTGGACTATCAGATGCCAAAGAAAGTTTTTTTTTGTCTTATGCACTCAGTTTAGACGCAAATACACAAACGGGAAGTGAACTCGACCTTAAGGCGTGTGCGTTCGACTCAAGCGTCAGGTGTTTTGAGTACTGCTGTCTTACCCTAGCTTCCCTGTACGAAATGAAATTACCACGACCTATGATTTCTCTGCAGACCAGGTTGTAGGGAAGCTTGTAGGAGTTTCTTAAGTCTCCTAAAATGTCGAACAGGAAGTTGTGCGCGTGTCTTTAAAAACGTGAGTTTAATTTTTGGCCTTTCGTAAATTTTGGGGCATACAATAGTGAAAATCCGCGAGCATAGTAGTCATATGGCGACAGCTGTTACGTAGTTGGAGCTATTTTGGAATAGCTTTTGCTGCACAAGAGATGTCGCCACATAACGCCTCATAACTTCGCCCCCGCCGAAACCGTAATCGAACGAGAACCAGTCCCCGAGAGAACCGCTCTGATCCGCCTTAAACTCGAACGAGTCTCGCCTGCCGTTCGGGGCCCCCTGGCCATGGGTCCCCTGGCCATGGGTCCCCTGGCCATGGGCCGAACGAGTGGGGCTGCGATGCTTTTCCTCCCAGAGGCGGATGGGGCGCTGCGAGGGATTCCGCTCTCAATTTGCTGATGGGGGATTTTGCTGCTCGAGCTGGGAAAGGTGGAGTTGTATGGAGTGGATCGATTGGCCGTTTCGGAGGAACGACACTGAGTGAGACAGTAATAACTTTTCCTCTCCTAGCAACGGCCTGGCCATTCCAAATACCTTCTTCCAACAAAAGGATATCTGCAAGTACCTGGAACAAGGGGATTCACAGTCGGACCGGTATCGTGTGCCAGCAGTCACTGATTGATTATATCATCGTTTCGGTCGACTTGTGAAACTTTGTCATGGATACGACAGTTAAGCGTGGGGTCGAATCGACCACTGATCACCGCTAAGTGATCAGCGAGCTCCCGATACGGACGAATCACAGATACGGAAAACCGCTCACGTAGTGAAACGGATGAGGTGGGAAGCCCTCCGAGATGAGAAACCTCGTCACGAATTTTCTCATCACGAAAATTACACCCAACCGCCTGAAGACCGAATGGAAATATTTCGATCCGATGTGTCGGCTGCAGCATTGAGTGTGTGGCAAAAGGTGAATCGTTTTGAGGCCCGGGTCACACCAAAGCGGACTCCCTGATGGACCCCATAGATACGTCGGCTGTTGTTGCCAAGAAGGCAGTCTAAATCTCGCATATGTCCTGTAGGTCAGACCCTTAGAGGGCGTGCTTTAGAGAGGCGCGAAGAGGTGGAAGGAGCGATTTGAATAGCTCTCAATCCCACGGCGGACTGATGTGTCCGACTTGGACCCGCGGGGAGAATAGCCTCACCATGGATGAAGGTTTGCATGTTCCCACCGAAGCAGGCGGAGAAGATGAAGTGGACCTACCTTCTGGGTTCTGGTTCTCGAGCGATAGGCGATACGAGATAGTCGCATCTCTATGACTTAGCAGTAACTCTGACAGTTCGTGGTTGCCGTATCAATTTCCTATGAGACAAAGCCTCTCGGCCATTTAGATCGTTTGCCTCCCCATCTTCACCTATGACCATTAACTGTAGATAATGACCGAAAGATTAATGATGTCGCGGATAAAAGCTTCCGGAATGAGGCTCTAGTAAGCCTATTACACGTCCCGAGAGTATGCAGAGTACCGCCATCGTGATAACCGCATTGTTAAGGAGCTACTTCCTCGGATCCAAAGATTCCATGCCTGGGGGTTTGGATACTTCTGCAGCATGCTTACAAAAAGAGTTTTCCAGTCCGAAATCACAAATAAACGACCAATCGGCAGGCTTCGTACAAGGCAGAAGGACTACAGGCCTATTACGATGCTTTGCCACTTTTTGCTTCCCATTTCACCTGCTTACCTTGAGTCCGATGTCTAGAATCGGGAGCAATAAAGGTGATTCCTTCATTTCTTCAGGTCCAATTGTTGATATAACGTTGATGTATCACTGAGGTATCAATCTTTTAGCAACGTATCCTCAATATTGAGAAAAAGTGTCAAGGCAATGTCACAAAGCCTCAGCTTTGTGACGTAGCCTTGACAAGGAAATGTTGACACGATGAAACTCATCCGCATTTTTCCAATGCAGATGAGTTTCATCGAGGAATGTCTCGGTTCAAAAGAACTACAACGTTGAAGCACTTTTTTTATTTAGATAAGATAAGATAAGATTGAATCCAAGTGGTACAAAATGATTTGAATCAGTCCTCCGAGGCAAAAGTGTGAGAGTCATTGGTGGTCTTCAACCTTGATTCAGTGTTGTCCATAATTAGTTTAATTTCTTTCTCGCCTCAAGCCAAGTGCATATTCCATCGAAGACGGCGAATAATTCCTGAAAGGAAAGAGACGTCATTCAGGGCATGAATCGACGGAACACAATGGAAGCGAACAGACTAAATCCACAGAGGATATTGGCAGAGGCTTTCCGATTCCTCAAGTGCTCGAGGTTTCTTTGCTTGCTTGTAATTTCGCTGGCCGTCTGGCATTCCTCCCATGCCACAGAAGAAGGCGGGATAGAATCCAATACAGGCATGGCCAGCCCTGGGTTGACGATCGTCCTTATTGGAAAGTCAGGGAGTGGGAAATCCAGCCTTGGGAACGTTCTCCTCGGTTTGAGCCATGATGATGGGAAGAACGGGTTTTCCACTTGCGAGCAGTCAGCCAGTTGCACCCTCGACGTCAAGGCCATTAATGGTAGTTGGCTCGGGTTTCCAGGGAGGCCAATTCGCGTCATCGATACACCAGGTCTTCGAGATGTCCAGGGTCGAAACAAAGAGCTCTGGGCAAAAAACATGAAAGCTCTAAAAGGAGAAAGTAAAATACATGCCTTTGTTTGGGTCAAGAACTCACAGCATCCTTGGTTTGAAGAGCAGGAAAAAGAGTATTTTAACATTTTGATGGAAATGTTTGGTGGTGCTCTTTTCCATAATTTGGTGGTCGTCTTCAGCCGATGGAGCTTCAACGAATTCGACGAACGCCGACGTGGAAAGCGAGGAGAGACATTGGAAGGCATCAAAATGGAAATGTGGAAATCCTTCGTCGGCGATCATACAAAAGAGGTCCCCGTACCTATGGTAGCTGTCGATGCCTTCTTCGACAAAGGGGACACGAAAGAGGAGAAGGCGTTTCGTGAGGAAGTCGGCACGCTCTGGAAAGAAATCCAACACTTTAGCGCCATGCCAGTGGAACATATCGAAGTCGTTCTGGCAGAAATAGAGAAGTTAAACGAGCAACAGAAAAAATATGAAGAGAAGTTAGAGGCTCTGAAGAAGGAAAAGAAGACAGAAACAGAAGAATACAGAAGTCTTAGCACGTTCTATGTCCTCGGATGGGAGGAAAGCTGGAAACGCCAGGAGAGGATGAAAGGTCCTTCTTGGTTGCATTGGCTTACTCTCCTCTGTCCCCAATGGATCGTGGAGATGGTGATGAGCTGGTTTGGCTGGTGAGATACAGTCGAACTCGGTTATAACGTCATCGAAGGGACCAGATAAAAACCGTCGTTATAACCGAGGTTGCCTGTATTGGCACTCCGTTTTCCTGTTTTCAAAATTGTTGCTATATAACGTTATAACTCCAGTTTACATTGGTCATACTGCGCTATCTTCAGTTTCAAGATTGACCCACTTATCGTGATGTTTGCACTTCTTTGGACCCTGAACTACTTTATACTTTAGTAAGGCTTCGTCGATGTCATCTCGACAGACCTAGAAAGTTTCTTGCTTTGTGACATGTTCTCGTAAGAACGGACGAAGCTGTCACGATTTTCCCAAATTGTGGAAACAGATGAACAGATGTCCAGGGTCGAAACAAAGAGCTCTGGGCAAAAAACATGAAAGCTCTAAAAGGAGAAAGTAAAATACATGCCTTTGTTTGGGTCAAGAACTCACAGCATCCTTGGTTTGAAGAGCAGGAAAAANAGCACACTTTCCTTTCAATCGTGAAGGCTTGCCTCTTTCGTTTTCCATTGGCCATGTTATCAACGAGAAATGCAAATGGCGACTGAAGATAAGGTGATCTTAGTTACTGGGGATTATCCCTCCCTAACATTGCTCCAGCCATACCCACATGACACTCAAGGAATGCCGAATCCAGGAAATATAAACTTATGGCCCGCCAACGCTAATTTTTTCGATGACGGAAATTTAAATTAAGAATGATGGATTAGGGACATGAACGTTGTCGATTTCGTCTGTGGGACCTTCAAAGGACTTCGTTATAACCGAGGTTTCGTTATAACCAAGTTCGCTATAACCGAGGTAAAATGTAACGTGCCTTATGGGCTCTACGCCGGGACCTGGCACTTTCGTCCTTATAACCGAGGTTTCGTTATAACCGAGTTCGACTGCATTTATGTTTTTCAATACCTGTCTTTCAGGAATGAAAATGATTCGTATGGGTGTACGTTGTATCAACTACTGTCAGACCGAGTTCAGGCTCCCGCTGTGCTGCACCGTACGAAAAGCAGTCAGAAAGTCCGTGCCGCTGGTCTATGGCAGCCGTGTGCGTAATTACTGTATATGAAGACCAATCGGTGGTTGTCGTTGTCTTTGGATCTTTGTCCTTCACCCTCAGCCATTTTCTCGCTGTGGCGGTGATAATACGATTTTGATGAATTTTTTAAGGTGTCTTTTTCTAGACTGGGTTAAAAATATGAATGTCTCAATCGAGGAGCAAAGAGCTGAGGTGAAATTTCTAGCGGCACACGGAGAAAAACCCGTTGACTTTCATCGTCAGCCGCAGGGAAGTCTGTGGGAATGATTGCCTTGCCGATAGCAACGTCCGCAGCCAGGAGTTCGCAGCCGAACATGCTGGATTGGGTTTTTCAGTACAGCATACAACAGCATGCAGCATAACAATTAGTGGAAACTTAACTTGTGTAGTTGTCAAGTCGTACCGCCATTTTCTATTGCCTCTGCTCGAGTCACTATGGTATCAAAACAAACGACGAGCTTAATCAGGGGTACTAGCTCATGAATTCTAACCGTCAAAAAAGCAATATTGCAAATTGAACTAATATTCATTTATAAAAACACGTTTTTCCGGGTTTCATTTGAAACGCCCTCGTATGTTTGCCCAGACGGGAGGGGGATACTCATTAACAAACGGCGTGATCGAATGGAAACAGATCAGCGAGCGAGTCGCTCCGACCCATGCTCCGACCCGCCTCTCATTCGAGCATATTGGGTCTCCTCTAACGTTCAGGTCCGCAGACCAAACGACGAGTCAGACTGCGACGTGTTCCTTGAAGAGGTGAATGGGACCCTAGCAGGTATCCCGGACGGCAATCTCGTCTTACTTATGGGGGACTTAAATGTACGAGTCGGGAACGATGAAGCTACATGGAGCGGTGCGATTGGCCGTTTTGGAGAAGCCACAATGAATGGGACTGTAAAAAGTTGTTTGGCTTCTGTGCTGGCAATGGACTATCAACAACGCCTCCTTTCAACACAGGGACATCCACAAGTATACAGACGCAGGGGGTCTGACAGTCATAATGGTACTGTGTGCTGGCAGTCACTGATCTAATGAGCATTAGGAAGGTGACATAATTGCCTACAACATGTGTGGAAAGTCAATCCGCGAAATCGCAGCAAAGAATGGTCATCCGAAATATAATTTGCATGGAACGATAAAGAGGTATAGAGAGGAAGGCGTAACGACATCAAAACCGCGTTCGGGAAGACCCGATTGCTGTCAGATCGCCTTTAACGAGCCCAAGTGAGACTTGAGGGCAAACTGGAAAACAACACTCCATGAGATCCACGCAGTTTTTACTGCTTCTTTCCAGCTCAATGTAACAGCCTACTATTTGAGGGAACTGCACGTCCTTCACTTCAGCTTGCACTACACGAATGCAGGTACTTTGGAAGGGCGGGTTTGCGGAAATCGCACAACCCCCCCCCCTCTCCTCCCATAAACGTACAGAGTCGCTTGGCATGGTGCAGGGAGCGACAGCACTGGAAAGCGGACTGGTGGTTGGGAATACTCTGGAGTGACGAGAGCCGCTTCACACTCTTCCAAAGTGATGGCCGCATGTGGGTTTTGAGGCGTCCACATGAAGAGTACAATCCACAGTGTATTGGAGCAATACCATGAAGAATAGCGATGATGGTGTAATGGTATGGGCTGCTCTCTGCACAGCCGGTGTTGGGCCTTTTTGTTAAGTGCCCATGCGTCTGAATGCTAGTACACATCAGGATATCACGGCTGAGCATGTTTCAGGGACTATGGCTGATTTCAAAACTGCAGTCCGGTCAGAGTTCAGTTGCAATTCAGTTCCAGTTTTAGTTCAGTCGCAGTTCCAGTTGGGATTTTGTTATGTGAGTAGTGGCTAAGACTACAGCGGAACTTTAGTCAGACCAAAGTCTGAACTGAAACTAGAACCGAACTGCAACTGAATTGCCGTTTTGAAATCAACCTATGGCGAAGTTTTTTGGTCTGCAATCTGATGCTTCCCGCGGGAGAAGGCCCCTTGCCATGCTGCACGAAGTACTCGGGCATAGTTTGGGCCTATGGTATCAACCTGCTGCCATGGCTTGCACAGTGCTCGAACCTCAACCCGATTGAACACCTGTGGGACCAAATTCGAAAAGCATGCCCCAGCGCCATCTAGTTATTTTCAACTACAAGAGCTTGAAGTAGCGGAATGGAGGAGGATCCCACCTGAAAAGTTGTCAGGATCTAGTGCAGAGGATGCCTCGACATGTCACAGCGGTTACTCATGCCAACGGCAGTTCTACGCCACACCAGGCCTACGACTCTCCATTCTGTATGGTGTCCGGATACCCTCGACAGGGCACAGTATATTCTTATGAAAGAATCCAATGAGCATTTGAGAGTGTCATCATAGATGATAGGTCTCCAGAAGAAAAATGGGGTGCTCCTGAAGGTGAAGGGAGAAGAGGAGGATGCCAAAATATCTAAGAAACGAGATGTGCATAGGAATGGGGGCGAAGTATCGGTGTAGGACGTGAAACTTACAACCCCGTAGAAACAACTACCGTATTGAGAGTTGCGCACGGTGAAACCACTTCCATAGTAAAAATGACGTAAGCCGATTCACAACCGTAGTAAGATCCGCTTACGTAGGACCCACTATTGTCACGCGAAAATGGCTACAGTGAGCTGAAACTGTTTGCAATGGGCTATAGGTTCTAGGCACGATCTCTTCCAGTCATGCCTCTGGGGTCAGGGTACGAGACAACTGCTTCCTTGAAACCTTGACCTGATGTGTCAGACACTTATCGGTACAGGAATTGAAGCATAAAAAACACGGGCACAAATAGTACAATTGCACCAATTCAGTGGTTCTCGTGTGACTAAAACGTGTCCGTGGCTGACAAGTCACAACGACTACGAGCCGATCGCGACGTACCTTCACCATGAGGAGTATCCCTCGTCCATGAAGAACATGACTATGTGACCCACGGCAATAACTTGAAATAATGACATGAAGTGTGTGGAAAAGATGCGAGTGCGAGGAGGACATTCAAGGAGGAAGAGCGAGGTGTCACCGTGAAAGAAAAGGAGGCCCCAATGCTGACCCATGCGATTTCAATTTATAGTCCTTCAGATAGAAAGTGGGAGGAAATAATATCTACCTTACTAATGAGCGTAAGTGTCTGTGTGTCCGAGGCCGCTTCTCCTCCTAGACGGTTTGATCTCTGACTGAAACTTTAAACATAGACTTCCTAGGGGTGGGGCATCAGGACGACGGAGTTTGGTGGCCCTGTCTCCGATGGGTCGCTGGGCCGCCTTGGGTCACCAGGGTCATTTTTCGTCAAAATAACCTCCTTCATTGTGTGTGGGAGTTAAGGCCCCATCACACGCTATGATTTTGCTCATATATGACTGCTCCCATGTGAGCTATGAGCTCGTGTAATCGGGGTCTATGAGCGACTCATAGATTCACATGTGAGTGGGATTCCAACTCAAAAGGTCTCGAGACATCCTTGACTTTCTTATGACCACTCATAGCAAGTATGCCTCCTGATTGGTTGGTATGGTCAGGTGTCATGGCGCGTCCCGTATAACTCTATGAATTCTCTCGATTTTGTGTTCAACGAGTGTCAACATTTCCATGAAGGTGTCAATAGTCATCCTCAGAAGAGCACGGAAACGATAGGGATCTTCATCCCGTAATTCTAGGAAAAAATTGGCTTCGAAATTCTTTTCTCGCCTCCTTGTCAGCCATTTTTGCATCCACACAACGTCAGTCACGTTTTCGACATCGCTGACATGCTCTAACCCTCCTCAATAAAGTCCCAACCAGTAACAAAATTACTCCAGCAGTCAAAATTTCACCCTGAAAACTCACAAGGTCTTCTCATAGCGTCTAATCACCCGTTCATAGCAAATTCAATCATATGGGAGCAGTCATATATGAGCAAAATCATAACGTGTGATGGCGCCTGTACTAAATCCCCGGGGTTTCCCGGTCAAGTTCATTTTTCTGTGATTTTCCCCCTTTGAGATATTAGAGGTCAAAGGTCATCAATTCGGAGTCATTTTCCCGGCCAAGCCTTGCGCTCCGAGTTAGACCCGGAAGATCCAGACTTCGACTTGTATAAAGACATCAGCCTCCAATGCGATAGGCATTGGAAAGCTGCAACGACCTCCTTGATAAAGAAATAACGTGCGAAAATAGAATTGTTCTTAACCCTTATCCGGGCAAGGGGAGTCCATTGGACTCCCCAGGGTATATTTCATTTCATTACTCTCTGCAAATTTTTCAAAATATTCTTCAAATTTGATATGGGTTTCATAGACAGTCATCCATAGATTCAGAAACGAACTTTTAAAGTTTGGATTTGCTTTTAAGGAAAAAAATTCTAAATATGTTTGGCCTTGCCCGTTTGTGTCACAAAAATACCTTGCCCGGATAAGGGTTAATCATCCATCAAAAAAAGAAACGCAAGTAGACAGTCTCACAAAATATTAGCCACCCTATGAAGAAATCCTGGCTACGCTATCAATCCCCATTCCACTTCCACGAGAGCGCAAGGCAAAAAAAGAGTATAGTAATTTTTTTTTTTTAAGTAGTACAGTAATGTAAGACTCCAGACCGTGACATGCACTCGCCGCTTGAGGACTGTCAAAGGGCCTGCCCATGCCTAACCCACAGAGCCCACACTTCTGTGCCATGACGGCGCATTCCCCAAGCCACACGCAAAGCGAACCTCGCCATCCCCGCTCTGACGCTCAAAACAATGGACTCGCATTTGCACGCGCACGCCATTTATTCCGGGCCACACGTCCACCGCCGCGCCGGCATGCGAGCCCCCACTGATGAGCTACGTGGCAACTCATACGGTCTCCCGTTGGTCCGCTTACGATCAAGCCATTCGGTTTCACAATTTTCCAATACAGTACCACGATCCCGTGTCTATCCAAACTGCAAAACCCATTCTGACTTTTTCTGAGGCACTCCGAGACACAACCAAGACGAAAGAAAAAGCCAAACTCGCCTGTGAAGGGCTCGACGTCGAGCTCCCTCGGGAACTCAAAGTACTCGTTGGACTTGATGGCACACTCCCGCTCCCAGTCGTACTCGAAGCGCTTGAGCTGGAACACCATGATCTGCGGAAGGCGCTTGATGCACATCCGCTTCATCGTATCCACCTTCCGGTCGCACTTCTCGCAGTAGTACGCGTTGTCCCCCTCCAGCAGGTCCCCCTTCACGTACTGCTCCAGTGAGTCGAGCAGAGTGGAGTGGTTTCGGATGTCGATGTTCAGGGACGTGAAGGACTCCTCCCGCGAGTAGCGGTGCGGACACCCACGGCAGATCTTCTGGTCCGCGAACGAGCCCCCGAGGTACTTGCTCATAACCTGCGACACGGAGTTTCGGGGTTACTTCCAAATACGAGGAAATGTATTACTTCCAACCTTTCGTGGAGGAGTCCAACACCAATAAAATGAATCCTTTGGTTCGTTTTTCTGTATCAAAAACGTAAATTCAGCTAACATATTAACCTTAATCGTACGTGCGTAATTTATTTGTACACTAACCTTTATCGAGACGAATGGTCACGACTGCTGTGCCACAGAGGACATTTTTTCCATTGCCTAAAGGTAAAAAGGCTGTACCGCAACTTTTTGGACAAATCATATGATATTAAATGAATAATTGCTCAGTTAGCGAGTGCTTACGAGCTTCGTAGAAAATATGACTGTCAGCGCTTACGCGGGAGATTTAAATCCGTCTGATAAAGGTTAATGCGGGGAAATGACTTCAATTGGAACGCCAAACATTTCATGCAGCATGATAAATACAATCATGGCAATGCAACAATTACCAGGAACGGGCAACAACTCAGTCATTAAAATTAGGTCAACTACGCCAGCAACTAGCTTGCAAATCGCTAGCAAATCGTTTCCTTTTGTTGCAGAACTAATGACTTCCACCTCTAAGCGCCTCCAAAACCAGTTTGCGATGAAAATTAGAGCATAACATGGAAATTTGTAGAGACCGTCGTCTCTAAAGGAACAGGCGCTTCCGGCCTCTTCCACGCTAAAAAAAAACTATGAGCACATGGTATAAGAAATCTCGGTGGCTGCGACACGGATCGAATGGTGACATTGGGCATGCCGTCAGACTGTTAAAAAAAATTGCTAGCTTAACATTGCTTCTGGTCTCTTCCTGATAACTGCAATCTATACATGGGTCTGACCACGCCAAGTGGTCCTTGGATTTTATCCGGAAATTTTCCTAAATATGCAAATATTACTTTCGCCACAGAGAGAGAGAGAGAGATTCGTCATGTTTTCCAAAAAGACATGAACGAAAGAGAATATTACATTGAAAAATGAAAGGATTAGTCGTGATTATGATATATTATTCATACCACTCTCGTGATACTAAAAAATGTGATGGAAATGCAAATATGGAGAGACTGAATTGGACTACTGGAACAGATGCCAGCATGGGCTTTCCATGCATACTGATAATTTCAAATCAGCGTGGGTGTGGAGAGTTGATGTCAATTTGAATGATATCTTTAAAATAAAATTAAAAGATATGTACGGACTTCTCTTTTCAAAATACATTTTCAAAACATATAACATCCGACACCATCACAAAATAGGCTTACTTTATGTTTCAAGTGTTGTAATCTTGGGGTGACTTACACTTTTCCAGGCTTTCATTCAATCTCTTGATTGAACATGAAGCTAAATTATTAGGGTCCGCTCGATGACAGATATGTGAACATTAGAGCAAGTGATTTTAACTTGAGGGTTCACGAAATGTCACGTTTGACACTTTTCTTTGCACATAGGTACACCTCTAACAAAGGAGAGAGTGCAAGACTTTGGTTTATGGAATTTTCAGTTAATACCCAAGGCCAATTGTTACAGCCATTACATGCTGATTTGTCATCCATAACATAGTAAAATGCATTTTTGTATACTACATGTAAACATATTACTCCGGATGTCAAGTCCGACACCGTGGACCACATTGCAAAAACCGTCGCAGAAACCTCTTCTTGCTAGACACCTGCTTGAAATCGAATGGTGCATGTGGCGTTCTGCCGAGTTCCTCTCTCTTTTCCAAGAATAATAAGACCCAGGGCTTAGGATTTGCGCATTCTGGCAAAAATACATTACTTGCGTCCTTTTTGGCAAAAAGTCAACATTTTACTAGCGCGTGATTAAGTCAGTCAGCCGAAGCGACTGCGTCAAATGAGAGCATTGGGCATCACAACTGGTCATCAACCCATCGACCAATGATTGCACAACCTAAGGTGTATGGGATGAAGTTTAGAGCTTTTATCAACTGAAAAACAATCGTCAAAACTTGTTGAATGTCTTTTCAACTCCAGTCCACACTCTGAAAAGCAGCATAATGCAACTTGGAACGTGACATGGCACATCTGCAGAAGTAGGTCCTTCTAATCCTACAAGCTTTTAAATATTCGTTACAGTTTTTTCACTGTAAATTTTCAAATTACCACACGGGATAGAGGATGTAATTCTATAGCGCAGGCAGTTATGTCGACCGAACTTCAAGGGTTAAAGCTTATTGCAGCGTTCCCCTCCACCCTAAAGCCAACATGAACGAATGCGCTTTATTTGGACTGCCTCAACCCTCATAAATGCACCATCACGAGCTACAGGAGGGATAGAGAAAGCGGCAGGGGAAATTGAGGGAAATGCCAAGTCTCATACAGGAAGTGAGTTTCTTTTTCTAGCACCAACTGAAAAGCTGTGGCACCTTCAAGAATTTTCCGCAGGGAACCCTGTTTATGAAAAAAGAATTGCCAAGCTCTCACCTGAGGTTGCCCTAAGGCCTTGAGTGCCTCATCGATGCTGTCCACGAGACTGTTGTAGAACTCGAGGGCATCGTGCTGCTCTCGCAGGTTCACCGGTTCGTTGGCGATTCTGAAGTGCTTCCACAGGCCCCGCGGGACATAGTATTGGAGCTTGCTGGCTGCCAGGTGTCCAAAAATCGCCTGAACCTGCTTCAGAATTCCGATGTTGTATTCCCGTCGACACTCCTCCTCGCTCAGCCCCTCGTCGTCGATGGTCTCGAGCGGATGCTCCACGTCCAGCCGCTCTTCGCCGCTGAAATCCTCGTCCAAATCGGTTGCAGCACCCTCTGCACTCAGTACGTCCAGACGGATCGCTTTGATCATAAATAACTGCTGAAGCACTGAATTCATGTAACACGTTGCTCCTGCGTTCTTCAATCCAACAAAACCTTTAGACGGTCTTGGACCAACGGGCGGGAGGTACTCCCACTCGATCAAGGGTTCCGCCGTGTCTGAGTAATACATCTCGGTGAGCATCCGGCAGACGACGGCCAGGTTCTTCACGCACCCAGTGCAGAGAGCAACGAGGAGATCGAAGACAGCTGCAGTGGAGATGGGAGAGCTGCAGACGGGTGTCGCTTGCTCAGCAAGCACAGAATCGCCACTGCCACTGCTACGCATCGATACAGCCACAAGTTTGCTTGCCGGGAACACAAAGTCCTCAACGAGGTCCTGGATGAGCAGGATTTTCTTCTCTTGACAAGAACCGATTTGAAACTTCTTCTCTGGCGGAAGGAAGTTCACAAGTTCCCGCGTGACTCCGAGGTGGCCCTCCAAGAGCGTCTCTTCCACCCCAGTTTCACCAGTGTTCTTCACGTTTACCTTCACATCCTTAAGCCAGCTGATCTCAGCCTTAAGTTGGGAGTCAACATTCTGCATCATGATGTTGCACGAGGATGCAGAGTTCAGAAGGCGACACAGCAGCTGCACAGCGAAGACAAAGAATCGGGCATTTGCAAATGAAATCTTGTTAAATAAAGCCTGTAAATCCGTACAAGCAAGAATCGCTTGCATGCACATCCAAAAACTCCATCCTCACATGAAAAACTATAGGATTTAAAAAAATTATTGGCTCTTCTGCAAAAACCATGTTTTCTTCCCTCACCTTTGTAGACTATCTCATGTGAATGACAGCCATTCTGAGTTTTTTCAAGAAGTGAAATTAAACAGTGGTGCATCTCCCACCTGGAAGAGTTCATGGGAATTCTTTGCATTGTCCGTGACGGTGGTGAAGAGCGCAGAGAAGATGAGGGAGATGAAGAATGTTGGAGGGTTTGAGCTCACTGAGCACTGTGTTGCCATCAGGTAGAACTGCTCTGCTGCAGTCACTCGCACCAACCTACAGCACCACATCCTCTGGTGATAACATTTGCAAATCTGTCATACAATAGAGCAATAGATGTGTGCTCACCGGGAGGAGGAGAGGAGGAGGAGGTCAAGGATGTGGAGGCTCCAACCAAAGGATGGGTCCTGCACCAAGACCTCCAGGCACTGTGGCTGGAGGGCTACGGCTACTGAAAGAGTTTCCAGTGTCTCTCGGCACACTGGGAAAATTTCAAGTGACACTTGTAAGACTTGTAAATACAAACACATTAAAAAATATAATATTAAAAAATTGTGACAGGTACCCTGAAGTATTACAAATCCAGTTTAATATAATAAAAACATGGAGCATTAAATTAAAATTTTTGAGAATGAAAAGTAGATGTATTTTATACATGATCCATACCAATGTCCTACAAAATGAAAAATGAGAGCAAGGACTTTCAACCATAACTTATCCAAGAACTTCAGTTCACCACATTTGGATTGCCATTCAATTGAGGAGTTGTCACTGGCTATTAGTTTCATGGAAATATATGTGTAGATTCTCTGTCAAAGAATGGCAAGACAGAAAGGCACAAAAAACGCATATTGAATCCAATAAATTACACCTAATTCCACCCAAGTTTCTTAAAATTTCAAGAAATTCCCTTCTTTGAAAAGAAATAGAGCTCCAAATGCTATCTACAAAGATATCCAATGATAACTAGGACAGATGAAGCAGGCAGATAAGGATACCCGTGTCCATCTGTATAGAGGTGCCCGGAAAAAAAGTACACCATTTTATATTTATAAGTTTCTTGGCAACCAGGAGCCCAAACTGCCTAAAAATTTGAATAAAAAGAGTTCAATTAGTCAGAAAACACTCCTTAAAATATCAGGCAGATTGGTATAATAAGATCCATAATTTGTGACCATTGTCAAATTTGTGTGTAGGTACAACTTTTGCCCAGTAAATTTACAGTACTCAGCATCTCAATTTAATACACTGCCTAGTATTTTTTAAATACTAAATCCTAAAAATACCCTTATTCAACCAAAAATATCAGAAAATACAGGGTGTGGGAAAAATACCAGGACAAAATAAGAAATAAAATAAATTTTTGAAAATGATCAAATTTTTACAATCACAATAGAATCACTTGTTTTCAAAACGGCCACCTTCTGCTTTGATGCACTGCTTGAGTCTCTTTGGAAAGTTGTAAACGACTTTGCTTATTGTCTCCAAATATAAACTTATTACATTACAGCTTATTACATATTTATTTCAACATGTATCATCATAAAACCACTTTAAAAAAATAGAAAACTCAAAGTTTTAGTACCTACTCATTTTTATGTCAAAATATGCTTAAATTGGTGTCCATGCTTGTTCAAGCAACATTAGAGCCTTCTGGAGAAGTTTACAATGACATCTTGTGTACAATGTATGTATACAAGGCATACACAGTAGACATAAAGGAGACAGTGGCATGCCTCATATCCATCATGTCAGGAATCAAATTTGGTTTCAGCAAGATGGAGGGACAGCTCACACAGCTGGACTTTGCATGGATTATCTCAGGCAGCAATTTCCCAAAAGACTTCAGCAGAGGTGGAGACATCAATTGGCCACCTAGGTCCCTGGATCTATCACCCTAGATTTTTATTTATGGGGCTAATTGAAGGCAAAAGTCTTCCAAATGAGGCCATGAAATGCCCCAGAACTAAAGCAAAGAATTGAAGAAGTAATTCGCTCTATACCCGTGACAGTTCTTCAAGATGTCATTGTAAACTTCTCCAGAAGGCTGCAATATTGCTTGAAAAAGCATGGACACCACCGAGTAAATTTTGATATAAAATTGAGTAAGTACTAAAATTCTGAGTTTTTATACTTTCTAAAAGTGGTTTTATGATGACACATGTTGAAATAAAAAAGCTATAAACTGTTGAAGTTGTATATATTTTTTTGAACAAATTTGTACAAATTTTTCACCATTAATGGATGTACTTCATCAAACCTAACAACAATTTTCACTGCATCTCCTAAGCACAAAGTGTTTGATATAGAGGGTACATTTTATTTTTTCTTCTTCTATCCAATAAAATAGTTATTTTTATAAAATAACCTTGATATTGAGAAAGTTTCAAACTAGAAAGGAGTATTGAAGGGGGTGGATGGTTAACTTTACTTTGCCTCTACCACCATCATACCCCATGCACATAATCTCCAGGCATATTTGCTTAAGACAGTGCACTCACAGAAAGCACACAGCAAGGGTCATTTTAAAGAAAATAGAAAAGAATGGGGACAAGTGGCATTGCTTCTTGTCCCAGCGGTGATGTAAATAATTTTTCTTGCCACTGGTCATGCATTGATTGGCTCATCTTATGTCAAGACTTGACTCCAGCTACAGCATTTCTTCTTCCCCCCATGGTTAGAAAATCTGAGGTTATTTTCCATTCCATTGTTAACACATGGATTTTTCCAAGAGAAGAGGACAATGATTCCACGTCCTCACACAGAGCAGGCAAGGGAAAACACAAAGGGCATTCATGCAAAATTAGTTGAAGTTTACATGGAAAGTACATGTTCTCATGACCCAGTTGTCCAATGGCATGATTATGATACACTTCAGGCAAGGATAAGAGAACTCTGAATGAGACCTTTAAGTTAGACATCCCTGAATAAATGTGAAAGGGCATGATCTTGCATGTTTTCACTCTCCAGCTAGACAATCTCTCAATCACCACTTGGCAGTTAAGTTATGTCTTCAATTTAAGCACTGGAACAGCATATACGAGGGCCACTCAATAAGTTATCTACCTGAATATGAAAGGGATGAGCAACAGGCCTGTGCCTGCTGTGACATGTCTTGACAGGTCTCATGAGTGCCCCACCACTATACCAGCTCAGTGGCTCAAGTCCGTTCAAAGTGGTAGCGCATTAGATTTCTTTTCCTGAGTCTATGTCATGGATTTGATGAAAGTTGAACATCGTTCAGTGATCAAATTCCTCACCAAAGGGAAAGCACCTAAGGAGATCTATGAACGTATGTCTAACGTTTACGGTGTGTCTTCGCCTTCTTATTACCAAGTTAAATTTTGGAGCAAGCAGTTTAAGTGGGGAAGAGAGTCAATCAAAGATGACCCAAGGTCGGGGCGCCCTGTGGAGGCTTCTGATCAGGAAATGTGTGACAAATTGGAGAGTGCGATACTGGAGGATCATTGCACCAAAGTCTGTTTTAGCTCATGAACTGGGGATTTCAGAGGGCACAGTGATTCACATTATTCATGAAAAATTGCTCGTCCAAAGTCAGTTCTCGATGGGTCCCAAGAATGCTGACTCCAGCTCAGAAGAAGAACAGATCTGACATCTGCAAGGAAAACTTGGAGTTTTCTAAACAAATCGGGGAAACTTTTTTTCCCAGAATAGTAACTGGTGATGAAACTTGGGTTCATCACTGGGATCCCGAAACCAAGCAGGAGTCCATGCAGTGGAAGCACAAGGGATCGCCAACGCCTAGCAAATTTCGTGTTCAGAAATCTCCAGGAAACATTATGGCCACTGTGTTTTGGGACAGCGAGGGACTACTGCTGCTTGAGTTCATGCCAGACGAGTGTACAATCACTGGCGATTCCTATACTACCACCATGAAAAATTTACATGATGCCATGAAGGAAAAACGCAGAGGAAGGTTGTCAAGGGAGGTCCTTCTTCTCCATGACAACGCGCCCGTCCACAAATCATGGAAAGTTCAGACAGCAGTGAGGGAGTGTGGCTTTCAGGAGCTCAACCATCCTCCCTACAGCCCGGATCTGGCTCCTAGTGACTATTTTCTGTTCAGACGCTTGAAAAAATTTTTACGGGGAAAAAGATTTTCATGCAATGAAGAGCTGAAAGTTGCCGTTTCTGATTGGTTTCATGGACTTGACTTCATGGACATTGTTTTCAGTTGACTTCTATTCCCAGGGAATAAAATCCTTGGAATCAAAGTGGAATAAGTGTGTTGAGTTAAAAGGTGACTACATTGAAAAATAAAGTGTTATTTTTCCCCTTGGATGTTTCTTTCTTATTCAGGTAGATAACTTATTGAGTGACCCTCGTACCCTCCTTCAATTTAGTTTTAGAGCAGCATGCCTACATGGGACGCTATCAAATTCAGAGTTTAAGATTATACCTGAATCAGAGCACCAAGAATACTTCATTACTGCATGCTTCCACATGACAAGAAATACAACATAACTAGTAATAATTTTTTACTGGCACAGGTAAAAATCTGGTTGCAGAGATTGTACAAGTAATTCACAGAGTACCATGGCACTTGTGGCATCATAAAAATGAAACTCATTTCCTAGACCGGATAATAAGCTACAATAGATTGCTTGTTCAAGTTATCTGAATGAGAATTCCAATTCTCACTCTAGCCCAACCAAATACATGCTACAATATATTGGTTGCAATACCAACTGGAATTCTATCATCATGACTATAGCTGAAGAGAGATGAGATATGCATAGACTTACAGATCAAATCCTCAGGATCCCGGTCAGGGTGCAAGATCTGAGGCCGGATCTGCATGAGATCTTCGAGTGTTGCAGATGCTGCTCTGTCAACACAACCTGCAGCTGCAGACCAAGCCAACCAGATCAGGCGCTGAATCAACTGCAAGTCAGGCAAATGGGCGGCAGCCTGCATAATGGATAAAACATTCACAGTGGCATGAGGCAAATTTTCATGTAACTCAAGTGTTTCAGTCTACTTTCTTTAAGAGCCATGGCCAAGCTATTTCAATACCAGATGAATCTGAAATCTGAATATCACCCAATCCTTGATAATGTGACTGCCAATCCCTAGTATAGATGGTTTAAAGTACTCGGTGGACAATATCCAAATTTCTTTTAATTGGGGAGTGGTAACACTTAATTCACAAATCTCATCACAATTCACAATTGTCCAGATATTCAACTATTGCATAAGTATTTTCATGCCCTTTCCTCATAGGATTCTTACTATACATTACTAATGTTAAAATTACTAATAAGATAAATGGATTCCAAAGTGGATAATGTCTACCCGAAGTAGGTGGTATGCAGAGAACTGCAATGGACAAAGATGCTAGAAGCCTAATGTAACAAGCCCAATGCAACAAGGAGGCTCCACTGAAAACATAAACAAAAAGCAAAGGGAAAAAGCCTAGATCATGAGTTAACACAGTGTCTCATGCAATAAATTGAATGCATTGTCACATTGAAAATAAGAAAACAAACTGACTTCCTTCTGAAGTGACTGGCCAAGCTGCATGGCAGCTTGGCGGACCATGGCATCAGCAGTTGGGTTAGGGATGTTTCGCAATGCCTGCTGCAATGGCATGATGTACTGTTGGCCCTCACTTGCATGTGCAGCAACAGCACTTGCAGCCACAGTCAAAAGAAGCTTCAGCAGACGCACAACCACCTGATACGCTGCCCTGCACATCCACAGATGAAAGAAATATTCTTCTTGGTCTGAAAAGCTTCAGCATTCACAGAGTCCCATAAAATGCTTTTCTCTTTCATTACCTTTAATTTGTATATTAATGAAGTAATGCAGTTCATTCAGTCATTAAAACTTCATTACAATATCAATATACAATAGGATCTAAAAAAAAGTTCTGGGGCTCAGAGAATGACAAAAGTAAGCACACAAAAAAGTACATATTTTTAGTTGCAAATGAATAAGAAACTAATACCATAACTCAGGAACCATATACTTTTACAACTGAGAACTCTAAAAAAAATTATTTGAATGACACACAAATGCAGTCATCAGTGAGATCTTTATATCACCAGAGACTGAAAATTGAAGTGCTCCTTTCCCCATTAGATGTCCTATAGAAAAATAACCTTTGAAATGCTTTTTCCCCTTTTCTCATTTCTGAAGATGAAGATGATTGCTGGCCTTCATTACTTTATGAGAGAGAAAATTGCTCATTTATCTATAGCATGAGAAGTGCTGGAGAATTGAGACACACTTACCGCTTGGTATGCATGTCAGCTTCATTCAAAAAGTTGTTTTGTGTGAGGAGGGACATGATGATAGGGATCCCTCCACTCTTAACAAAATTGTAGTGAAATGCCATCTGCTGTTGGCTAACATTGGGATGTGCAATGTTTGCAGGCATCAGCAGAGCATACAGGACCTGCCAGAGGCAAAGCACACAAGGAAATGGATCCCAAATTATGGTAAATATTGCAATGAAGAGAGCACATGAAAATAAGTATTGGCCACTCATAAGATGACTTGATTGCTGACTCACATTAGCATTTCCACTAGATATGCATCAATATCAACATTTTGCCCATACCCCAATATAAAATTTGCTGATAACAATACTGACTGATGCTGATACCAGGACTGATACTCCTGCTTATTTTCAGGATAGTGCAAGGCTCCAACCAGTTTGTTGTCAGTCACTCCTAAATCGATTTACAAAGATTGAAACTCAAGCATTTGAATTCATTTTCTCAAATATGCTTCACATGAAATCCATCACACATAAACATGCTGTATAATCTATGTTGAAATCTGAAATTCAGAACAATAAGCACCATACTTTATACAATATATATCTGTCATTCTGTTACACACAATTGTTTGATATGTCAATACCTAAACCATTAGGAGGGCTGCTCCCTTTCCAGAAATGTTGGTGAATCAATCCATTATCAATCACCTGACAAAAGTGGGAATATGCAATTTTGAAAATTGTCAAGAGAGCAAGATTTCTCACCTTATTCATAATGAGGAACATGAACACATTCATTACCAAAGTCAACTATGGTCAATTTACAAAACTCCTGCTAAGAATGCCATTGTTGAGTAAGGTCAACTTGAAATTCAGTCATACAAATATAACCCCACAAAGTGCCTAGAGATGGCACAAAAGGTGATGTTGCTGGTATCCAGGGTTCTTCTCAGACACTATCCAAAACTAATAATAGCACTTAGCTTTTTTTCACCCTTCCAGTTAACCACAATCCCACATCTTGTTTACCAGCTCCTATAGAGGACCCACAAGTTGTAGCAATGTGTTCAAAACAAGTGAGAGGGATACACCTCAAGTGCTACAGATGGTGATATTGATTTCAGGTTATAATATGATACAGATTTCTCATCTGATCAGGGTGAGGATGTTGAAGGTGGTGCAGATACATCCCACCCACAGGAAAAGAAAAAAAAGGCTGCAATACACTCTTGAGTTTGCATGCAACACAAAAAAAGTAAAATCTGATTTTTGGAATGTTATTGTATCCAATGACTTTCACACACTATCAAATCCTTAAAGTCTACCAAGTAATTATTGAACATTTAAAACTTTTTGGATCTAATAGATTTGTTCCAGTATTCTTTTCCTAAAACAATGCATGAATTTTTGCAGACCCAGAACAACACTGGCAATCCAGCAACAATCTCACTTTAAAGGTCCAGCAGTGAATGTGTTAATGGATTGTTCACCCTTCCACTGTAAAGGTGAAACTACCAACTCAAAGGTAAAGGCTCATTGAATACCATTCTCTAGTTCAAAGGTCTTCACTCTTTCTCTCCTGGAAAAGCATGCATATTTGCCCATTTCTTCAATCATTCAAGATGTATATAACAGAATGATTCCCAGCCATTAAACTTCATCCTTCTTCCTAGGACTAAAAAACCATGACAAAATGCCCATTTCATGCATACACTCCAGTACTGTCTACATTAGCATACAAACATATTTAACATTTAAAAACATTTGCTGCTTTCATTAGAAAAATCTCACTTGTAAGAGACAATTCAAATGCTTTCCATATCCCAATGTATACTTTCTGCTGAAGAAGAAAAAAAAAAAGCTGCAAAGTTTTCCTTTAGCAGATCTTCCAAGTAGACCTACCACACAGGTACTTGTTTCATGGTACAATCAAAAGGGATTTCAAAACATTGTCAAGATGGTGTTTGTGCTCACCTCAAGTCGGTAAAGGGACTCAGCATGGGAGGAGCAGAAGAAGATCTGCTCCACTTCCTTGGCCACTGTGCCAGATGAAGTCTTGGATGCTGTCTGAGCGCATGTGTCCCGCAGCATCTGCACTGTCCCTGAGTCAGCTGGCACCAGCTGTAGGAGAGCACGAGCTGAATCCCGCAGCAGTGTGTGCTTCAATGATGATCCCAAATCACACAGCTTGAATAAGAACTGTGTGTACTTGGACTGCTGGGACAGCAACTATAACCAAGAGATCATCCGATGTGCAAATGAATAAATAGAACTGAAAATATCCAGGTTGAACCAAAAGGTCACATTACAATTGTGGTTTTTTATTACACTGCACAACTCTATGCTCCAAAAAATTCAACAGAATTGTATCAAACATAGTCACTTTCGTGGTTAGTATCAGTACTGCATCAACTCAAAATGAAACAAACAGACTTTATAAGGAGGCTTATGACCAACTAGCACTTGTAAATTGGGGGTATAGGTGCTAGTGCTAGGATGCAACAGTGTATGTATCCAGTTCAATTTTTCTTTTATCTTATCAGAATCTCTTTCACATCTTTGGTACAAGGATGATCCCAAGGGTATCATGAATTGAAACTTGACATCCAGTACCAGAAAAGCATTTTTCTACACAGTGAAAGTCCTCTCCCAGATTGAATGTTCCATCATGGGAAATCACACATTGTCCTCATATAGACCTAAATTCCTCACACCAGTATATTATACCCTCAACACCAATTTAAGAATAATCATATGACCCCTGTCAGAGTAATGCAGCAGTTAACAGCCTTGTCAGACTGACCAGTCAAAGGAATAATAAGCACCACTCACCACTCCTGGCAAGGCATTCTCAGCTTCAGCATTGGGTCCATCATACTGGTGCTGCGGAGATCCAGCCGAGCTATCTGAACTGCTGTCTGGTGACGATGGCATTGGATTTGCTGGCACTAACTTTCCAGTCAAAATCTGCAAATCCAAACAATACAAACATACAACGATCAACATCATTTTCAACAAAATTGGCAAAAAAAGTCCATCAGAAATTATATAGCACAAAATTAATGCAAAAAAATTTCCATAATTTGCTTAAGAAACGTCTGAAAACTGGATATGCATCCAGTCTATCTTAATGAAATGAAGTAATGTGGAAAAGCACATAAACATTGATGAAGTCAGCAGATGATCCTGCTCAACTCAAGACTTCAGTTTTTCTGTAGTTCACCTTCTGAATGTTTTGGTTTGAAAATTTTTAGGTGTACTCCTCCTATAAATAATCTGCAAACTGCCAAGGCAAAGCAAGGCCATGAGAAAGCAAAAGGGCCTACCCGCCGAAGGCAGTCAGGGAGAAATTCTGTTGGGAGTGCCTTGTCTGAGAGAGAGATCTGGGATATAAGTTTCCTGTCCTCAGTGCCAGGGTCAAGAATCTCCCCATTGAGGAACAGGTCCACCTTCATCCCAGGTGAGGGGGCAGCTAGCTTCAGTTGCTGAAGGATGTGGCGTCTCACTGTCCCTAGGGTCTCATTGGTGTGGGACCACAGGTCCAGCTCCTCCACCTGCTTCCCTTGGTTTGGGAATCTCACTGTCACTGAGAGGCTCTTCCCATGGTAGGCCCTGTGTGAGCAGGAAACTTCAAATCTCTTTATACAAATTACCATTGCTCACCTAAGGATCTAAGGGTTGCTTAAAATGTGGTTTAAATTTTTGGAGACTAACTGCTAGCAGCAATTCAAGTTTTGAAAGTGCCATATTGAGAAATCAACAGAAAGCAGAAAAAGAACAAGCCAACAAACCTAGAGAGTGGGAGGAGGAGGCGCTCATCATGATAATCATTGTCTGTCTCAGATATGTATTCATGAAGAACCCGGAGGACACGACACATGCGTGTCACCTCAACGTCAACACGATCTCCCCCATCCCGCTCTTTATCCAAGATGGAGAAGGTGTCATAGAAGCTCTTGAGACGGTCCATACATGAGGAGATGAAGTCCTCATGGATTTCTGCCTGGTTTGCCTGGAGCCTTGGCCCAAGGTTAGTCGATGTCTCCTTGAGCAGCTCAATGGCACGTGTTGCAATCTCATCTCCACTATGCAAAATCACCTGGAAAATCCAAGCATTGGTTCAATCAATGTAACTATAAATTCACTTTTCAATTTACTTCCAACACAAAAAGTACCTTTTCTTGTTCTTGCCATCACAGTTGGACAACTAAGATTCTATCAACAGCAATGTCTAGAGATGCAATGATATCTAATTTTTTTTTGGTTGATATCAAATATGCCAATATTCCAATATTGAAAAATTAACCAATGTTGATACCTATGTCTACTTTCACATAAAACTCATTGTAATGAAGATATTCATAAACATATCATTTCTAACATGAAAACATATTTATTGCAGTTTCAGGCTTGTGGAAATCACAAAGCATGAGATTTGCCAAGTTCCAATATGGAACTAAGAAGGAATAACAATGCATCAGGATAATTTATCAATAGAAAATAAAATCACAACCCTCCCCTGATATGAGAATGCCAATGACCCTTTAACACATTGACTGCCCATCCCAACTCAGAGAATCTCCTGGCTGGGGGTTTGCCAGAGGCCCACGCCTCATATAATATCAACCCCCTCAGCCAAAGGGTTACAGTGCTAAGGGAAAATGAATGAATTTGTCCAGTTAACTGGACATGGGTAGTTAACGTGTTAACTGCTCATTTTATGCGCCAATGAGTCTCCCATAGTGATGAGTTTAAAAAAAAAAAGGCTTTCTTACTTTTGGACAATTTAACAGAAATTTGCAAATTGCCTAAGTTTAATTTGCTGCTGGTGGTCTCTCATGGAAGTGAGATGCACTAATGCTAGCATTTAGAATTGTGGTTTTTTTTATGGGTACAGTCAAAGTCAAGAAAGTTAACACTTCAATGCATTGGTGAAAGAGTTCCCACTGACATGTTTCTCAAGTCAAAATGTGGTTGGACTTATGTTTGCATAATGCACTTCCTATGCCACTTTTTTATATATCACTCTTTTCAGCAGCACTTTCTTTAGATTTTGCAGTGCAAAGTCGTTAATATCTGAATCACAAACTTTTTTTGTTTTGTCCACTTCTCAAACTGCAAGTTGATGCCATATTTCAGAAGCCATTTGGTGGTGTGAGTATGGAAACAGTTTATTTTTCAGGCAATAACCACTTCAAACAAGCTGCAAAAAGTTTTAGACATAATCAAGAGATGTCAGAGCATATTCCTTGATAAATTGAAGCTGTCAAGTAAATGCAATAGTAGCAATGACAAAAGAGAAATATGAAATGCATAAATGCAACAGATGCACTGGTGACACTTCTTACTCTGACACATTAATGTGACAGTAGCAGGTAAAGGGTTAAGAAGCAATGGATGTTCATGAACATGGGAGAGGGAGTAGGCCACAGGGATATAGTTTGTTCCATCAATCCTTCCCTTTCAGTGCTTCCAACACTTATGTCAATGCCACAAGTGGGCAGGTTGATGTTGGAATGTGACAAATTGTACATCTTGAGCCCCCACCCTGGAACATTTTGCTATTACACATATAGAAATGAACCTTGAGTCCCACCCACTTTTGTTCACAGTCTCATTACTGTCCCAGCCCTAATTCCACTAACTCCTTGATATTTTGCACCAATAGGCCCAATCTTCCCCAAACAGATCATGTACACTGTGGTCTCTTCCCTTCATCCCTGCTTCATTGCTCAGGGGTACCAATCATTCCTGTAACACTTGAAAAGACTACTTCTAAGAAATTCAGAACAATGGCAGCAGCAGTTTGAAATTCAGAACAATGGCAGCAGCAGTTTGAATTCTATACTTTCTCAACCTCTCTCTAGCCACAGGACAATGTTACATGCATGTCCCCATACATCAAGCTTACCAAAGCAAATCTCAGTAACTACTCAAGAAAGTCTATGGTTTGCAAGTGAGGTTACCATGAGGTGGTTTCCAAGCATTCCACGCACTTCTGATCGTTTTAAGTAGGGGTCCTGATCCCCACATTCACCCTTTGATAGTCCCATCTCATTGCATCTCCTCCTGCAAGAGGGAGATGCTCACATCGTGAGCATAGGTCTACACATCTAACATTAAGCTTAATTCATCCAGGCGGGGTTAACATGGTGAAAGTCCAAAACACTGGAGGGAGGGAGAGGAGTTGATATAATGAACTGAGACAGAAGAGAGACCATGACCCTTTGCACATACACCAGGAGTGGCATGTTGAGGTTGAGACACTAACTGCCTAAGCAGGAAGGGACCTTAGTGATGAGCAACCATCCTCCTGTTCCCAATCAAAAGGAAAAAGCAGCTCACATTTTGCTTAATGTGCAGCAGGTTCAATGTGACTGTGATGTCCAGTGTGGTAGTGTATTTTTATTAAATTCACCAGTAGGAAGTAAACTGCATTCATAATTTATGCAAACTGGTTTCCTACTTGAAGCTTATGCTGTCACAGAAGTGCAAACATATACCTGCCACAGGGGATATTCGGCTGTTTAAAATTACAGGCTTGATGGGTTAATACTGTTTTGTCAGGTGGCTTGTGATATGCAGCAGTAATAGTTCTTGAGTGGAGACAGAGGGAGGTTGGCCTCCTCTGTCTCCACTCAAGAACCACTACTGCTGCATATCGCAAGCCACCACTGCTTCTTGTCTGATAAAAACATGCCATCAACATGATTGACCTTCCTATGAGAAAGATGAGAGAATATCCATCACTCACTATACACGCTTAGCATCTGGCATAATTTAGGCAATATTGGTTATTGGCAGGTCATATATCATACCTATGTAGCTTACATATTGGCTACGTCCAAAAGCAAATACCAATAACTGATTAAATATCATTGCATCACTGATAATATAGCTAAAAAACACTTTTTACAGCTTTGATACTAGTAGAAAGTATGTTAGAGCTTCATCTCCCAGCACTCACATTTCATTCTCACTTTAGATGCAATAACAAAGAACTAAGCATTTCACAAATCTTGATGTTAGATATTGCTAATAAGAAAACATAAAAATAATAAAATCACCTGAAAATAAAAAAAGACTCACTTTCCAAAGATAGTCAAGGCCAATGAGTTCAAAGTGATCCATCTGGTGAGTCCTTCTCTTAGGTATCAACTTCCCTTCCTTAGTGTTCACCTGACGAAAGAATCGTTCAAAGCACCTGCAAAATGGGGAGCCATTGGTTATGGTCAGAAGGTTCCTAGCAAATAGTAGGGCCACATCCATCAAATTGAAATCTGGCACTTCAAGTTTAAAAAATACCAGGTGTACACTACATATGGGCAAAGATGTGCAAAAGCCTATCAAATGTACAGCATATTTGAATTGCAAATTAGTAAATACTTTTTGAGGCAATCAGGTGTACTCATTGTTTGCATGAGACTTAGTCCATCTCCCAAATGAATTGAAAGAGTTCTCTACCAAAAGTGATGAAACCAGAGACCATTGACAACAGACACTGCTTCTTGTTCCCACACATATTTGAATCTGAAAGATATCATAAATGAATGAATTGTTTGCAAATGATGATGCCTCTGTGACAGAGTACCAATTTCTCAAAGACAAAAAACTCCCATACCTGCTCTAGAAATTCATGACCTTTTTAAAAATCCAAGAAAATGATTCAGATATCTGTGCAAATGAGGGGCCTCACTTCATCCCTGATTCAGTGAGGAGGGTAGGGTCAAACATGAGGATGTTCCCTTCAAAGAATTGGCGGTTGATGTCAGGGTCGAGGTCAGGTTCCTCGCCCATGAGCTTGGAGAACCAACGAAAGCAAGCCTCCCGGTCACATGGGAACACTGCCTGCTCTGCCAGGCACTGCCACACCTGCTTTGCCTGCTGCTCACACAGCCATAGTTGACCATCCTGTGAAGAATCATTCATCACCTCCAACTTTAAAACCACTCAAAATAAAGCAGGTTCTCAGCAAAGTTTGTTGCATCCATGGCACAATGAGTAACTGCAGAGCAAATTTCCATAGTATCCCATTGTATGGTCTGTCTTGAATCAAACTCTATACTTTCAATATATTCTCATGGCATGGCTTAGAAAAAAAAAAACACCTTGTCACCTCTACTAGCATCAGGCACCTGGCTAGATAATGTCAACAACACCTTGGACTTTGTGGCAACCAGAATTGCTGAGCATTCAGGGTGTTGACACCAGCCAGTACACAAAGTATATCACAAATCATCTGATGAGAAATATATTGTTCTAGGTCCAAAACAAAAAGTGATTATCAATTTCATTGGAGTCTGCTGCATTAAAACATACTAAATACTTAAGTTTGAAGAGTTGAAAATAACATTCACAGATCCCTAGAGTAATGAGCATCTGCCATATCAATAAAATTCCTGCTGAAGATGTGAAAATGGCATGGTTAAATATCACTAATACTGACTGCAAACACTTGACCACTTGAAAAAATGAAGACCTGAATGCCGAAACCTCCTTTGGTTACAGTCCTATAAAAAAATTCATGGAATCCCAAGGGGGGTAAAGAGCACTTTAGCTTAAAGGCCCCTTTATCTCACCTACGAGATTTTTTGCAGTTGGGCAGTAGTCTTTAACCAGTAGATGTGGCATAGTAGAGGTTCCTCAAGTAAAATGCTAGCAAGCCAACCAAAAAGGCAAATAACAGTCATTCCCACCATATTCCAGTATTTTATCAGAAAAACTCAACTTGTTTATGAATGAAATCAAACTCACTTCCTCATTCTTTACAATGACAACTGTTTCTTATTAGAACAACTATAAATATTGGCATGAGAGTATGGGGTCAAGGTAAAAAGGGAGAGACACAAAGTTGGCCTTCACTTTTTTCAGCTTATATCTTTTGCATTTTAACTTCCCATAAAACAGGAAAATGATTATGGCAGCATATTCTGATCCCCAAACATCCACTCAGCCTTAAAAGGAACCAAAAATTTTTTTCTTCATGCAATTGGGACACCACATCCCCTTCTTCCACTTCCTCTCTAAACATGAAACAGAAACATTAATTCCAGGTAATTAAAAAGGGATAATAAAAAATTTTAAAAGGCAGTTTTTGGGCAGTCTAAGCTGCCATGTGTCTAACAACAGACTCTATGTTATATCCTATTCACTACCAAGATTACTTATTCTCATCAATACACAAAGTCCTGGCAGAAATTTCTAATCACAGGAATGAATTTTTTAGTTCCATCTTGATTATGAAAACTATAAAAAAAGATTGAAAAAGGAGAACTGACCTTGAGGAGGAACCGTAAGAAGCTGAGCCTCTCCTGAACCTGAATGTTATGATTGTAACGCTCATCAGGTAGATACTCCTTTGGGTCTGTGTCAGGATGCTCTGTAATGGGAGGGGGAGGGGGAATTAAATGAAATGAAAGCAGAGACATAAATGTAAATGGCCACTGTAAAAGGCTTTGACAGAAAACCACCTGAGCTATATGAAAAATTACCTAATTGCATCAATGGAATATCATGAAATCTGAGAAAAATGCTCCTAACAAGCTTCCATTTTGCTCTACAGTTACCAGTTAATTATACCACAGATGTCAGACTTCTCTGCAGGAGGGCATGAGAAGCTCCATCATGTTGATGAAATACAAGGTGAGGTGATGTCACTCAGGTCCTTATTCTATAAACTGTTGACTTACTGGCTAAACATAAAGAATTTGCTCTTTCTTGGCAAACTTAGCAATCCAAACTTAAGCAGTCTTTTAAGATTTCATCACCAAGAATGACTAAATTATGCACAAGCTACCAAGAGGAAGCAAATGAAAACAGTTTCCCATATAAATCATGAGTCTATATGGCTTGTGACAACAGAGAGCAGCAATGAACCCGTATATGTAAATCTCCATTTGAGTCCCAGGAATCAAAGCCATCAAAGTGCCTTTCTCTGCAAAGATTATTCCAATGAACTCTGGCAGCAGAGCCATTTTTTCTGCCACTCAGCATGTCTGTCAATTTATTAGCTACTTTCCTCACAGTCATAAGTTCTAAGAAAGAAAAAAAGGCAGACTGACCCTTCACGTAGGCACGGATACGTTCCATGTAAGCACTAAGGTTGTTGGCAATGAGAACGACTAGAGTGTGACTGGACTGGAGCCTGTTGATGACCTCGTGCCTAGAATGCAGAGTACCCACACAACATCAAGATCGGAGATTGGCGGCCTGAAACCCGCCCAGACGAAATCGGATTACACTTTCCTTGAAAGCCTTCGATGTAGTTAGCAGTCTTATATTTTTATTTTTTCAATACAGCATTTAAAAAAGTACTTGCCATAGCAAAAAAGGAACTGTAAAGACAAAGGATTGCCTGGCCATAATACCTCCATCACTGGGAATGACCTATCTATCATATCAGTCTGTCAGACATGCCAGGAATATAAAGATCAAGAATAGGTTATCTTGGTCTTCATACTAAGCTTTAGGAGTCTAATAACAGCAAATGATATCTGAGTAAGGAATAGTTGAGTATTTAAAAAATTTCAAAAGTTGTACACTTTCTTGCTTTTCTGCTAGGTCTTTGATCAAGAACAAGAATTGTATTGAGATGACCAATGAAATCTAAAAAAAACCTTCCAAGCAGACAAATCTGAGTGTAAAGGTCAGACAAGGATACAAACAGAGATTAACAGAAGGGCTAGCAATGAAAGTTAAATAATAAAAATGTAATATTTCTTTACTGAATACAGTTCCTATTCATATGCACAACAAGCAATCATAATTTTGCTTGATTTCTGAAAATCCATGTCTGCATGTTTGGCATAAAATGTGGACAGTTGAGAGGCAAACAGCCATAATCAGCAAAATGAGCAGGGAAAAAAATGGAAGAGGGCAAATCTTTTGTGTCTACTGAACTGAAGAACTCTTGTGGTGCATTGGACCAAAAGATTTAATGCTTTGCCAGAGTAGCCCTTTAAAAACTGGAAAGAATCATCTAAACCATATTACAAAATTTTACTAGATAAATATTCAACACATTTAGTGCCATAGCCTTTTTTGTGGCACATTTCAAAACCCTATGAGGCCAAACCCAGTACATAGTATATAAAAAATTAAAAAATAGGACCAATTGAGATACTATTTATTTTGCTCATTGCAATGCACAAATGATGCCACTGGCATTGGTTTCATTATGACGCAGCTGGGCTTACATCCTCCTCGAGGTGTTACACACCTGAGGCCAATGAGCCAATAGATCCACCAATGTCCTAAACCTTGAAACATGTTCAGACATTCTGTCATGTGCTCAGTTTGTCAGCCAGCTTTATGATCCACTAGAGGACACTAACTTCATTACTTCAAAGACATTACCTGGAAAGATACAGACTATATTTTGGTACATATTTTCCACATTTTTATATATCCATATAAATTACATGCCAATTTTTCTGTATACATTTGCATATTTATATTGCTTGATGGTAATTTGATGTGTCAGTCAAAATGCCCAACTTGTGACTGAGTTGGTTTTTGAAAGTGATTTCAGAGAGCAAAACCTAATTTAGTGATGTTTGCAACAGTCCTTTTGTGTCTCATAAATGCCATGTTATGCAAAAATTTGGATAACATAGTCTAACACTAGTGAACAAAAGCTTCTTTTCTTATTTACATGAGACACCCTTCTTGGACAGTACAAGCACCTAAACCCTCTTGCCAAGCCAAAAATATACAAATCGCAAAAAAAGCATGACCATGGAATTGACCTATCTTGATTAAATTTGGTCTACCAGCTTTTACAAGCATACCATGAAATCAATAATAATTTCAAGTACAGTCAACTCTTGTTATAAATGAGGTTGATGAAGCCACTGGATTAATTTCAATATATCGGGTTTTCGTTATATCAGGAGGGAGGTGTTCATCTCTAATTAGAGAAATGAATCTTGTTATGCCTGTGTATATATCCCATGGGTGGACTTTGGGGGCCTTATGGCATTTGAGGATTTTATGGATGACAGTACTTCAACACCTTCACTGCCACATATCCGCTGGTGGGTCACAAGGCATAGCGGTTATGGTGTTGAAAATTGCATTGGTAACTAATGTCTTAACCCTTACACTGCAAAAAGCAACTTCAGTTGCTTCCTGCAGCACTGCCATTGGCTTCGTGCCAATTTAAATTACGCAGCGAAAGGGTTAAATGTGTAAAAGCTTCTACCATGTAAAGGGCATGGACCTCCCAAAGCCTTGTAAAATTAAACTCGCACAAGATCAATGAAACCCAAAAAAAAGCTGCTGAGCACGAGGATTGAAGTGCTTCGTTCACTTGTATCTTCCACGTTCACATCCCCTGCCACACACACATTCTGCACATGTCAAATCCTTGGTTCTCATAGGCTGTGCAGCTGAAGACTGAGGTGGAGGGGTGACTCTTCTGCACTTCCATCAAGAGGGAGAAAAAAAAAAAACCACTCTGGATGGGGAAAATTGATTTTATCCTGTGTAGTTTCTATCTGGGAACAGAGAAATTCTTTAGCTATATCGGAAATTTCTTTAAGCATGGGTGTCTATGGACATTGGCCGGGCAATGTCAAGGATTTCGGTATAACTGGTTTTTCGTTATATCAGTGTTTGTTACACTGAGTCGACTGTACATGGGATTAATATTCACAGAGAAGACTCGCCAAACAATCCAATTTCAATAGCAGCTATGGTGTCATGCTAATCACATGAAAATGGTCATGTGGAAGGTTTTCATTGATGAAATATGGCAGGAAAACTCCTAAAGCCACACAGGAAATTTGAGTGAAGTTTCAAGGTTGCAAGACGAGTTAATGTAGTGAAAACTTGCCAAATGCCTGAGGAATTGGGATAGATGGCAGCACCATTGAAGGTACCAGTTTCCTTTTCTCTTTCCTTCAAGCCACTACACTATAGGGCCATTGTTGAGAGTTGAACAATGAGGCAGTGCCAAGTTGAGATCTCCAGAGACAATTTTGACAAGTTAATAGGGTGTTTGATAAATTGCAGGTGATTAGAATGCTAACCAGGCCTTCATGCCTGGTGCATGAAGCTAACACAAGCATTCCAGTTAACCGACAAGGCCTCCTTTTTTTTGTCAAGAATTTTAAAGAGCAAATAGAAGTAGAGCAGTATTTAGCCCACCAGTGGGTCTAATGGTAGTCAGAGTTGAAATATATAAACTTCAAATAAGTCTAGGAGTGAAGGATTACATGACATTCAAGCAGCAAAAGAAATCACAGGATACCTTGTCAGCCATTTCCATGCCAGAACATGAATACAGAGTGTCTCAAAACCACTGTGCACATTTCATGTTTGAAAAATATTTATTATAATGGTTGTGGTAATTGTGGCTTTCAGGTGTTGTAATAAATAGTAAAGGATAGATAACAATAAACCATTTTCAAGCACGTGAAACATGTAGCATCAAGTGCACTGTGACTTTTGGGACACCCTGTACAACACTGCAGAAGCTCTTTAACCTAAAAACATGCTGTGAGAGACAGATTTCTTGAACCAACCCAGTGTGACAGACAAGAAAATAAAGCAATAGGAAAGGTAATGACAGCATAATGGGAAGTACATACAACACTGGGGTTTTCAAGGCACACATGCAGTACATAGGCTAGGCTTGACAAGATCATGAGGCTAAATTCTGTTTGCAAAATACATGAGCCTAACTAAATTTCATCAGTGAATTAGAACAATATGATAGAGTTCTTTTATCACTGCAGTCCTCTACCAAAACCATTTAACACACTGACTGCCATGTGCCACATCATTGTGTCACATTTGCCACAGGGAAGAAAAGTGGTTCTAAACCCTCCTGAAGTTCATGGGCTGAATGCACAGACCCTAACTATAGCAGGGATAATTACTCTGGAAACTTTGAAACTTAAACATTCACATTGGGAAAATGCAAAACACTTCATGAAATTTCATAGGGTAAGAAACACTGATTTCTAATATGACATATAGGAATGTTAGCACCCAGCCAGCCATGTGATTGCAGCTAGATAAAACAGTTCAATTAAATTTCTCAATAAAATATAAGTGAAATACCCATCAAAAGGCACACAATCCAAAATTTTTCTATGAATAAGAACTAATGTTCACAGGCAATTCACTGTGATCACAAGACTCATCAATGAAAGATGTGAATAACAAATTTAGAACACCATTGGAGTCTTGCATCACATGAAAAAATTATGAAACTGTCACATCCAAAACAACCTACAGGTATCTGTAAGAATGGATATTGTCCAGAAAACTCTTCCCAGTTTTCTTAACCAATTCTTACCTTTTGACCTGACCCAGATTACATTGCATAATTTCATACCAAATTTTTATAGAAGAAAATAATTTGAAAACCTTACTGTTGAAGTTCATTTTTACATTTTAATGATGTTGACATTCCACCCTGCCACAATTGATCAATAGAAGTCAATGGTTTTCTATGGTAACCAATGAGCAAGGAGAGATGTAAACATGGCTGCAGTTTTCACACAGCTGATTCATTGCAACTTGTTTATACCCATGGCAGCTGCAAAGAGATTACAGCATGAACACTTAGCTTGATTTTCAAATTCAATGTGAAAATCAAGCATTAAACTTTATGCTCATTCCTCTTCACAGTTTTCCTTAAATGTAGTCACTCTCCTCATTCAAGATTCTCTTAACTCCTAGCCTCAGTGTATTGACAGAACTTGGGGATGTGCAGGGTCTTGAGAGGTGGTTCCTGAGTGTGCCCAACCACACTCAGGAACCATCCCCCCCCCCTGAAATACATAGGTCAAAGAAATGGGATGCAAAGTAGGATGTGATTATGCTAATAATACACTCCAGACAGAATCTTCCCTGACCTACTGCTCCTGCTACAAACACCTCATTGGCAGCTGATGATGTCATCAGTAGTCTCAAAGCAGTTAACATAGATAATTTCAATCTCCAGAATGTCCTGTTAATTTTGAAGTGACACGCCAAATATGCAACGTTCCTAGAATTACAAATCCTACTACTGTATTATAGGATAATAAAAGGATATACCCATATACAGGGTGTTCATATTTAAACGCAACAAAGGGAATATTTTGCGCCTGTAGGTGGAAAACCGCAAATGCTACGAAGCCCACCAAGTTGCCTATCTACAAGAAAACACACCGGTCATAGGGTTCATCCATTCAGATATGCAACTCAGTGAGCTGTAAGGCCTGCACTGAACTCCACAAACAGGTGGCAAAAATTTTCATAAGTTGTGTTTAAAAAAAAAACACCCTGTATATCCATACCTTATTTCCCTAGGAAATAAGGTATGGATGTATAATATTTAAGCCAACATTACATAGGGCCCATTCACTTGGCCTAAGACTAACCCAATTTTCTCAATTCATGTGGAATTCCACCACACCAACATTACATAACCATACAGAGAACCCTCAACTATGAAATTCTAACCAGTTCTGGTATTCATTTAGTCATGAATAAAACTTATTCCATCGCTTCATAAAATACATATGAATAAAATGTATTTCAATACATGCAGACAAGGATGATCAATCCATACATAAGGATACTGAGATTCCTCAGACTACATCTCATGCTTGGAAAGGGCAGAAACACTGATTGGCAGGTGTGAGTTGAAAGAATCAACAGGACTATTGTGTCTCTCAGCATGTTAGTTGGACAGTGGATTTGACAGCCAGGTAAGACATGCAAATTGATAAAAGGAAAACCAAGATATTTTTCAGTGCGATGCATAGAGCCCAAAAGATCCGATTTTGTCGTGAGACGAGTGGTGGCCACACACACATGCAAAAAAAAATGCAAGTAGTAAAGTGCAAATGGGTCGAACCGATAGAGCATGTGAGGATTCTTCTGCGTGTGGACAAAATTCTGTGGGGCCTCTGTATAGAGGGCGCAGATCTCACGGATCTGCTTGAGCGCCGGGATGACCCACACATCCTTGTCCCGCAGCTCCTCCACACACTTGTTGAGCCAGTGCTGCTTCTGCGCATCCCGGTCCTGGGAGCAGCTGTAGTCAAGGATCTTCACATGCGCTGTCAGTGCCTGGTCGATAATCTCAGTTGGGACGTCCTCTGAATGGGCCAGGTTCCATAAGAGATTCAGCACCTGCACAGAGAAACAATGGCACTCATTGATGTGGCTTCCCACCCGCAATTGAGATGAAAACAACAAAGGAACCTTATTCGCCATGACCCCCTCCTTGTCATCCTCGGCCAGCCGTCGGATCAACTCTAGGAGCTTCTCCTGCTGCTTCTGATTGGCACTGCTCCAACTCGTCTGGAAAGCCACAGGATCATATATAGCTGTTTTACCCCAAGAAACTGACCTCAGAGGATGGGAAATGGAGACCTGAAAGCACTGAAAGAGGTGGTCCAGCTGCTCAGGTGAGAAGTCCCAAGCCAGTTTGGTGAGGAGATCATGCACATTCTTCACAATGGCCTCATGCTTCCCCACCTGCGCTGCCCAGATCGTGTCCAGGTCCTCCATTGTCAGGGCCTTCTCCTGTTATCACCAACAAGTGTGCAAAGCAGCATTTGAAGCATTGCAATGTTAAACTAAACCGGATAGCTAATATCACGATATGCAATGTTTTCCACAGCATGGGGAGACCAGGTGAAAAATTCCTTCATCGCTACATAATTCTTGAAAATCTTAGACCATCAAGAATATCTGATAGTGCACCCTTTCATGAATAGTACACAAGTTGCCAGACAATTTTTATTCTCATAGGTAACCCTTTATTTTAGTGCAAATAAAAACTACCTGAATACATGAGACATTGGAAACCCAGGACCAGGCGAGACAGAATAAGTTCAGAATTTCATTCCTGAACCAAGTGGGTTCCATCTGTCATTGATCATCCAACCACAAGTAACTTCTACTTCAAACAACTTGTTTGAAATGCTTATGGCAGGCTGACATGCTTCCCTCCAAGGATCAAGTGTGCCAGTCTGCCACAAGCCCCATTGGCACTGACAGCAAGGGACCCAAGCAGAGGGCACTCACCTTGATGATGAACCGGATGATTTTCTCCAGCTTCTCCACGTATTGAGGCTGGTGCAGGGAGTCCCGCAACACGATTTGTAGCACCTCATTCTCCTTTATCCATTCCTGAAAGGTTTCAAAAGTAAAAATTAATGATTTGAAGCTATTCTGATTTCACCAACACTTCCTTTCATTTAACATTTTCGAGACTCATGCATTGATGTAAAATTTTGTCTCACGCTCCTCAATCCCTCATTTGATGATTATGTAAACCTTCTGCAGCAGCTTGGACAAAATGTATTTTTTTACCTCTGACTGGCAACAGGGGAAGCAGATGAATGCACAAAAGGGAAATTGATTTTTTTTAAATTACACACAGTTCACCAGAATACTTCCATCGCTTTAGTTACCAATTGTGAACGCATTCTCAGCATCAACATTGATACAGTTTATGTCTGTGCACACAGGCTCCCGACGAGGGCTACACCTACACATTGGCAACCATTGGATTTGGCCTCCGACATGGGATCATCAAAGCCATCTAAGACAAATTGTCCACATGAAAAAGGGTTGATATACGCACACGAATATGGCCAGGCGTTAACATACTCATCCAATTTCATAGGAATCTAACAGGTGCTTCCTGCTTCCCCCCATGTAAAAACAAGCTGCTGCATTTTTTCATTCATTCTCTGTGGCTGAGACCTGGGTAAAACGATTACATCAACCATGTCACCAGAGTCTCATTTCACTTTTTCTCAATAAAAACAAATTTGCAGAGTTTTCAGCCTCTCCCAAGCAACAAATACTGCTGGCATCGAATATTTTCCTGCAGTTCACATTTATTTTCTGGAGATTTTTTCAGTCTAGGACCTTGAGTTTACACTTTATTGGCCTGGGTCAAAGGTTTCTTGCCTTCTTCCAGAGAAAAATAAAAATAAAATTGATATTTTACAAGATCACAATTCAACCTTTGGAGCAGTGGCTTCATTGAATGTTGGCATAAATCACTTATCAGCTGGAGTGGGAGAAGTCCCCCTTCTATCATCCACAATCAGTATTAGGTATCAACCTTGGCATAAGGCATCAGTGAAAAACTATCCCTACTGTTCACCCCTGTTAACTGCTGACATTCACACAAAAACGCCACATGAAGATACCAAAGATAAAAAAATGCTGAAGATGAACTCACAGCCATGCGCTGAGCGGTGAGCCATTCCTCCTCCTCAAGGCCACCAGGGTGTCGGTGCGGGTACGAGACGTTGGATATCACCTTGTTCACCTCGTTCAATGCATTCATCTTCCCGTTGAAGGATGAGATCTGCAGGAAGCGGAGGATCATCTTCAGCCGGAAGATCTCCAGCCGCTTCATCAGGTCCTCTAGGTTCGGGTGCGAGGTGAGCCGGGACACCAGGCACTTGAGGCCTTTGACAATGGCCGACAGGGCATCATTCTTGGAGCTCTCGTTCTTTGCCTCCTTCTTCAGCTCAGAGTCAGGCAGGTTCTCCAGGTGCTTCGGCACCATTTCCTATGGATGCGAGGGTGAGATGTGCCTCAATATGTGAAACCTTACATTGTCATTTTATAGACCCCACATGATATTAGTCCATCTGTATCATTTAATTAGAACCACAAGAGGATTCATAAGAACATGGATGAACCGACTCCCTCATCGCAACATGGCTAAATAAAAATGAGGATAAGCCTCCTGAAACATAATCCACAAAGACAAATCCAACTTTCATACTTCCCAAAGGAGTATACTTAATGATGCCACAGGCACAGAAAGGTAGGCTCCTATTGCATGGGATTCAGAGGCAACTAGTGATTTTGAATCAGTAAATATCAGGCCTAATAAACCTTGACATAAAGCAGGGTTGTTGGATGTCACTATTGATAGAAGGAGAAGCCCATGATTTTTATTGCCATCTTGATGGCCTGGCTCTCCCTCCTGTATGGCAACCCCCCCCCCCACATTAATTGCAGCAAGAACTTGCCCAGATTGTGGCGAGAAAAATACAGGTACTGGAAAAATACAAGTAGAAAGATACAGGTACAGGTAGTACTCTCTACAGAGCTCAGGGTGAAGAAATAATATCCACAATGTTTTCAAAACAGACATGACAGCATGAATACTTAGTATAATATACGTTCAGATGATTCCATCAAAATAAAATATACAGACAAAATAAATCAAATCAGAATCTTCAGACACCTCTCTCAGCAGAGATGCACCAAGATTGACATTGGCAGTGACACATCAACCAATATTTGTAGTATCAATGGTATCAGACTAACTTATCCTCTTTCCTGAAAGTACAATTACCTCAGGATCAAGAAATGATGGACGTTTTTGATCCTGAAATCTGTGGCTAATAGAGCTGGAAAAGCTTGAATAATTCTCACTGCATCAGAACATGCTCTTGAAATCTGAAAATGTCCTCCCCCCACCCAGACATAATTAATGACTGGGATGGAGTAAAGAATCCAAAAACATGAATTCATGTTTCATAACATGAATAGCAATTAAATCTATAGACGATGAGAAGTACACCGTTGGCTATATGAGGGCCTCGGACAAATTCATTACAGTAAGTCTTGTCACAAGGAATGATCAATTTCAATTTGCCTCAAGCACAATTGGTGAAATGGAAATTATGAGAATCATCATTAGCTGAAAAATTCACATCTAATATAACTCATTTCATTAATCAAGAAGAGATTGGAAGCATCATTGCGATGCTGTTTTCCACAAAAACGTTAAGAATGTAAAAAACATCAAGGTTTGGACTACCAGTCAAGTAAGTCAAATGGAATGGAACCCTGTTGAACTATATTAGATCTTCCTATCATGACTTCACCTAAATTGCATTCCCTCAATTGCTTATCTGATGCCTTTTTTGACCACTCATTCAATTAAGTGCAGCAGACCAATTTAATTTCAAGCAAATCACCACAGTAAACTGTGCCTCATCATAGAATGGATGCAACATAAAAAGTAACCCATCATGAAAAATGAGTAAGCAAAGGCTAGAGGCAAAAACAAACTGCATGAGGCAAACTGGACTGCAGCTTTTGTAGACAATGATGAATGATAAAACAAATTTTTTTTACAACAAACTTATCAGGCACACAATATGAGACAGGTTTTCATATCAGGAGATGAACCTAGAAGGGCTCAACAGATAAGGGGGCATCATATTATTGGCAAAGTTTAAAATTGATACATCAGTACCTGCAGATCATGTAAACACAACATAAATGATTAGCATGAGATACCAGAACCAATTCACTCACAATGATAGGCAAGAAGTATTTCTCAATTGTAGGTAAAGTGAGAAGTTCATAGGAGAGGCCGAAGGGGCGCAAAAGCGCATAGATCACGGGGACATTCAAGTTCTGACCAGACTGAAACCGATCGAGAAGTATGCGGAACCCGCCTAGGTTGCCGAATCGGTTTATTAGGTCCACCAGCCACCCACGGGGTGTGCGGGGATCCTGTGGCTGGGCGAAGTACTCATCTGATTCTACAGCTCCAGGGGGCACTGTTTCGCTTGGCCGGTTACTTGTGAAGGTATGGAATCTGCACAGTCATCACAATCAACAAAAATTAAATGAAATTCAAGAAATTTTAAAACAATTACTGAAAAAAATCTGGGCATGAAATGAAGTCACATATTCAATGAGGGACAACTCACTTGTTTCCAGGGTTGAGGACCATAGCCAAAAGGTCCAGAAGGGGGAACCAATCCTGATCGAGTTTTAATACGCACAGTTCAACTAGACGATCACAGTTACGCATGATTGCCGACTGCAGAGAAAAGGGGGGGGTCCAAAGGCATTAAAAATAATCAAAATGACATCTATAATTTGAGAGTCAAAAAAGAGACACTGGAGATGTGGGACTCACATGAATTTCATATTTCCATCCAGTCACAGCATCATCTGTCAATATCTTTGTAAATGATATCGTAAGGCCTTCCCTGAAGAAGCGCTGACATTCAGCACTTTTTGTGTCCAAGCCTGGAAGAAGAAATCACACACCATTCTCATAAAAATAATGCTGCTTGGCTAGAAAAAATCCAAGGCAAGGAAGCCAACACAAACCTCGTCTACAAAGATCTATGGAGGCATTTAAGAGGATTTCTAGTTCTCCACCAGGAAGGACAGGGACAACCCATCTAGTGCGGTTGATCATGTCATTCAACCGCACCAGTTCTGTTTGAGGGAAATTTGGTTCCAAATCTACTTCACCATTTTCTTCACCTTCATTGCCCCCAAGTCCCTCATCGCTCTCCAGCTGCAATATTAATTCAACTGCTATCACCCATTAAGGATCATAAAGATATTACAATAGCACATACACATTACTTTTAGATATTACACTTATTCACATGGGGTGAGCTTGCTCACTTACATGAATTTCAAAATCATCAGCATAGCCTTACCTTTAGGTTAGACATATGAATGTAACTGAGTTAGACTCAGCTTCTCTGCCTGGATCAAATGCCTGTTTCATTTCCCTTTTGAAGAAGATTATGGTTTTGCTATGCTTGGAAGAACCATTACAGGACAAGCACACAACTGCCAGAATGCTTTCTCACCGTGTTATTGGCATCCATGTAGTTGACAGTGTTGAGGCGCTGCTCATTTGCCTCAGCCTCCTCGTTTGTCATTTCTTCAGTCCCCCGCATCACTATGGTCATTTTGTCAAAAACAGGCTTGTTTCCAACATTAAGGCCTCCAGGGTATGACAATTAAGATGCACATATCTCCTTAAGGAGAAAGGTCCTATTTCCCAGCAGTTGATAGGCCTAATCAAAAAAGATAATAATCTGGAAAGAGGAATAAATTCTGAATATACAATTTCAAATAAGGTATACAATAGATTAGGCTAGGAAAGTTAAAAAAGGGAGTTCCCTTTTTCCACATTATACAAGTCCTTACTAACAGCAAAACAACCTAACATCAAAATTCCTGATGAAACTTATAAATTCCTTCAAGAATATCTAGCCAAACAAAAGCTTAGTTTCTCACTAAATTTCTAACTTCTTTAATGCAACTATTAGCCCTGCCATAGGTATTGGTGGCCATTTTATATTTGGAAATCTGGTGAGGATGGTTCTTTGGTTGTTCTTCACAAATGGACAAGAATAATCCAGAAGCAGAGATATCAGAGTGAAGACCACTTTCAGCAAAGCATAGTTGGAGTATTTTCATGATAATTTGCTGTCACGACGATTATTATTTCATAGATGGTGCAAATGCAAATGTATACTTTCAGGCCAAGGCTGATGTGCAAGAAAACCATGAATTCCTATTGACACTTTCAGTCCCATACCCATATGATGTCATGTGTCCATAGTGCACTTAAATCACTGGGGTCAAAAGAGTTAAATCACATTTTAAAATGGTTTTCTCTTTCATATCATCCAGCAGTCAATGTGAGCACAATGCATCTGGAGCAAATGAATATGCCAGACTTCCAATAGGCCATAAGACATTCTGATGTGCTTGGTTAAATTGTTTGCAAGGTGGAGAAACCAGGAAATTTTAAGAAATTTTATTTAAAATGTTTGTATTTAGCTATGTCAGAACACCTGCACCTTTATATACTATGCAGAATAATAAATGTAACCAGAATGCAAAGGAACCAATTGACTCAATCTAAAATATCCAAGCACCTTAACACAAGGTTTTCAGTAAAGGAGGTCAGATGGCCACTCTGAAGTGCCTCCCCTGGCAGTTGGCTCTTGTCTTGTAAACTTCCTATACTTTTCTTTTGTACGATAACCAATAACCTCTACTCAAATCTCAGTAATACAGTATCTATTTATTATACACAAATTATGTCCACATAGACATACATCACATGCACACTAAGCTCAGGCATACACCACTCAAGTTCAGGTTGGTTTATTTACCCTTGGAGGAAAAGTTTCTTGAGCATAGAGGGTTAAAAAAAGGGCCCCCATATGAGAGGCAGATGTAGCTCATTTTCAAAACCATATTCCATGAAAGATATACACTATGAGAAAATTGGAATTTCTCATAAAGTGATCCTTGTAAGAGGAGGTTTATACATTAAAGTGCATGGTCTCCCTCAGAAATACTTTGACACAGGCAAGCCATCAATGCTAGTGGCACAGCAATTTCACCCTTGAAGGTATGAGGACCCAATGATGGGAAGTGTACTGGACAGAGGAAACTCTCCTAAAAGAGAGTTCTGTTACTTTTCCCTCTATTTCCTGACTCTCCAATCCTACAGCAGTGCATAAGTACAAAGTGTCCATAAAGTGAGTACAAACAGGCAACTTTCTTATTATTGACACTAAAGTAGCCATCTTTTTAATGTTTAAAGACCCAAAATGTAATGACCACAGAGTAGTGTCAAATATTCCATTGATCTAATTGCACCCACTTCTTGCAATCATCATGATATTGATTGAATAATAGAGTATTCTGGGAATTCAAAATAAAGAATTAGGAGTTTACTCAACAAAATGGTTCAATGTGTCAATCACCAATTTTCTGACAATTCTGAGTCCTAGCAATTGCATTGTCACCAACATCTGAGTATTCCCTCACTTATCTGGCACATGGCACAGAAGATATTCTCTGTTGAGTTGTTTAGATATGTAGGCTTGTCCTTGCAAATAATGCATGTCTCTCACTTGATTCAGAATGTTATACTCCAAATTTCTGAACCTGTAACTGAAACAAGAGTCTGGTAAATGAATTTTGTCACACCAGAGTAGAGGAACGAAAGATGCAAGACCATTCTGAGGTCTATTGACAAACAGGCTACAAAAATAATACAAAGGAGGTTCCCCCAGATTCTTTATGAAAAAAGTTGCCCATGGGGAACCACTTTATGGACACCCTGTATTAACAAGGTCTGAGATAAACCAAGGGGAATATAATCATTCATGCTGACCTAGGGAGAGGGGCAAGAGGGGTGGCAAGGGCTACTCACACCCTGGAGGGGAAAACATGTCTGCTCAACACACTTCCATACTTTTTAGGGGACCATGCAAGAGCATGAATGTAACTTAATATCCTCCATAGACATCGTATCTATAAGAGTACTTTCAGGTATTTGTTCTTTCTCATTTTCATGAGAGCATAACAAATATTTGTCAGCATGGTCTGGTCTAGTGAGTAGCTTTCATGCAAGTATAACAGCATGCATAAACCTGGGAGATTTACGCATGCTATTACACTTCTCTCTTTCTCTCTCAAGGTTTCATGAGGACTCATTAAAGACCACCAAAATTCGTGAAGCTACAAGGGGACATTGAAGGACTGCAAATGAAAGCAGGTAGGCCATAAAAGTTATTCCCATACTTGTAACACCATTTCATCCTAGTCCCAACCCACAAAATAGTCACTTCCATACACCTAGTATAAGTAGGTTCCCCCTTCATGAACTCCTAGGGGCTGGGCTTGGCTCACAGGTGCCAATGCTAGGTGGAAAAAGCAGGGAGGGGGCTTGTCACCCATGAAATTACTTGAAAAAATTCCCTCCAAATAACATGATGTTTAAACATGAAGGGCTCTTTTCCTCTCCAATACATAACTTCTGCACAAATGTTTAATTAGTGTGAATATTGTTGAAGTCCATATTGTCTTTATTTGGTGGTATAAGTTCCTGTTGCATTCCATGATTTTAACATCATGGCTATCCAAAAATATTGCTTTTTCATAATATACTCTAATCTCATGTCCTAGTTCCCCACAGCAAATCAGCTATAGAATCCCAGATGTATCTGGGAGAAACAACAGTATACTTACAAGCTTTCCTACTCCACATTTCTTCTTTTTTAATTGATAAAAGAATGAGTGACTGATGACCTAAAGTCTTACAATGATTTGAGTCAAATACCAACCAGTGTGTTCATTGAGAAATGATATATAATCAGTCATTCTAAAGTGTATCTAGACCTATAAGCATGACATTGGATTACAAAAGTTAATGGCATAACTATAAGGTTACAGGGTTTTTTACTTTTGAGCTTTTCCCCTAATCACAGGTGGTCTCTGTCTTTCTTTGGACTCTTCCATCAAGTTGTGAAGCAGAAGTTCCCTCACTAGGGCAAGGGTGTCAGAACATGGGCTTCATTGCTTTACCCACTTACCAACAATTATACTTGCAATTACTACTGTCAAGTGAGCACTCTTGGAAACAGAAGGTGTGAGAGTAGAAGTCAATCTAAAGTCACAGTAAACTAAAACTACATTAATTAGGACTAAACCTAGTTGATTAGAATTAAGACATAGGCCTACCCTGACTCTCCTCACACTGCGCAAATTTCATTTTTCATAGTACAACCAGGCAACTGTCACCTAAAGAGACCAAAAGAGCACCCCTTAAGAATAGGCTCACCATGGGCCCAGGACTACGGCTTAGACGTATATGTGGTCTTCAGGCTTTCATAGGCTAACGTGAGGCTTTCCACACAACTCAGGCTATGCCTGACAAAACAAAAACATGCCCATCCTTTACGCCAAACGGCAAGCTTGCCAAAGGCTTATCACATAATGACACTGGCTCCTAATGTCAGGGCCAGACCTATGGTAATCAGGTCTAACCTTATCCATATCAAGCCTGCGCAGCAATAGAACTAGGGCATACGTCAACTGAATCGGCCTAAGGCTTCACTTACGTCTAAATTGGCTTATGATGGCGACACTGGATTTTATTCACATGCTGCTTTCGACGTTCTTGGCGATACTGTCTTATCTGCACATGCCTCAGCCAATAGTCGTTTATAATAGGCCTACACAAAGCCTAATATAGCCTAACGTTAAAGTTCCGCAGGTCCCAATTCGGAATTGATTCAAGTTTCACCTTGACCAATTTGAGAATGCGGCTAGAGCTACAACAAAAGAATGACACAACTGATGTTACAAAAAAATCCGACAGGATGAGACGCGTAGACGGCGAAGAAAACGTAACTGAAGCAGCAAAAACCGACCGCAGAGAAGAGCACAGTCTCTAGGAATGAGCACCGGAATCAAATGATGTGGGCAACTTCGACTCTTCACTCCAAAAGAATCTCGATGAAGCTAGCTATTAGCGAGAATAGATCGCCTCTTCTTTAACCGGTCAATATGAAAATAGAAACAAGTATACAAAGTCATTTGAATGAAATATGACCTTTCCCATATATTATGGCAATTTTCTAACCCAATAGCGCAATGATAAGCTGCGGGATCTAGTATGCCACTTGTAATGAACAAAAAGCCACAAGGATGTGTTCCCTGTTCTCCAGTTAAAGGATGGGGAACGTGCAATGACCTTGGTGACAGAAAATTTGACAAGGAAGTGCTCAGCAGAAGATCCTCACGATAAACATGTGTGGACTCTTCGGGGTCCCATCGACTGCCACCTCCCAACAAGCTGTTCTAGGAGAGGAACAATGGTATTTGTTGATGCCTCGGGATTGTTCAATGACGGATGCAGGACACTCTTCGCGATCTCTCCTTCAGAATTAGGTTGGCCAAATCTCAAGTGATTCTATACTGCTTCTAATATTTATCGGGATTTAGCAAATATGGATTGACAACTCACAACTTGCTCATGATCTTGACAAACACCACAGGTTTGCCTTATCAGTCGATAGTTTGCTGACTGCCATCTCTTTTATAGTTGGCATTTTGATGAGTCAAAAACATTATGGGAGCGAAATGAACGACGGAAAAAAATTCCTTTTGTGATTCCTCGGAGCTTCGAAGTCTGTTGCCAACCAGCCACAATCAAGAAGGTTTCGCAGCAGCCGAAGTTTGTAGGCAATTCTAGAAAATTCTAAGAAATGAGTGCGTCGAAGAGAGGAACTTTACCCATCCATGCAGACCTTACACCAGCTGAATTTATACGAATAGAAGCATAATTAATCCGATAACATGCAATGCAGTGATGTTCTGAGTATTCCCAAGTAGCACAAAGGTGGTGGAACTTAGGTGGCTCAGGCACTAAACTGTCGGATTTCTGCCGGAGGCGGGATCGTGGCGGCAGGTGGGACATGCAGGTGGCAGGAAGCCAGCTCTCTTCCCATAATGTAGTTTGCACTCCCCCAGATGCAGTACCAAAAGTCCCTACTAGATGGTGCCCATATTCCCGGCACCTTTCACATGCAATTTAGTACCTGTCCTCCCGATTTAGTAAGTTTTTCTTCCCGTCGATCCTCTTTTTATTGTGCCATTTATTAACAGATATGAGGACACGGAATTGTGATGTTTTGATTGCAATATATGACTTAAATAATTATTATATGCTGAAGGGTATGTACGCTGTATGGGAATGCAGAAGTGTACGGGAATAGGGAAGGGTAAAGTGTATTTTTCTTAAACTATTTTTTTTTGTGCATGACAAAGAACTTGTGGAGTCCTGCTCAACCCTTCAGAGTCCCGTGTAGGATGCGAAAGAGGAGTTCAGAAGGCCATCTTGGTTCTCTTGGGTACGGGTACTTGGGTACTCTAGCTCCAAGTGCTAGAGACGAATCAGATAAGCATGGGGCATTAAGTCCTTTCCTAGTTGCTGATACACCACCAACAAGCCACCTGATAATGTGCTGACTCAGAAGGTGGCGGGCTAGTGCTGACAAGTATGACATGCAGTTGGTGGTCCACCACTTACTTTTAGTTACTTGGGTTCCCAACTCCTGGAATTGCCTAGCGAACAGTCTCTACGCGTAGCAAATTTCGGCTGCTGTGAGGTCTTCCTGACCGTGGTCAACCAGAGACTCCACCATTGGCAAAAAAATGTGCAACACGCTAGCAATAACGTTCGGAAGGTACGAACATCAAACCGTATATAGTAGGCACCCTGAACCCTCAAAAATGGAGTGCCTGTTGGAAAAGTAAAGTCCCACATTTCTGCCTAACTGTCCAATAATTCATTATACATTTCCAAAATCCGCTCTTCAAGGTATTCCGAAAGTTTCAGATCCACCCACGCCAAATGTAGTTTTTCTATCGGTATATCACCAACAGTCGTAATTCCTATTGTGTGAAACTTGGCCACCCCCTTGTCGCACTTCACTGAAAAAATGAGCTTCAAATTATGGTGAGTATGAAAACATCAAGTGCTTATTTTACCTGTTAAATTACTCCTAATTAGGCATGTGGATGTCGTTTTCTTTCATGCATAATACTTCGAGATTGGCAGCTCGTGCTATGAGAAAACAAATTATTTCAAAAATTTAGGATAAACTGTACTTGATTAGATCGGTGAGTCTCTGGCCCGAGTTAAAAAAAAAAAAATTCCACACAGCTAATATTGCTGCTTGTGTAAAGTGGCAGTAAGTGTAGACAGTGTGAGGTTGGTTGGTACGTATCCCGTTGGTGCGTATCTTGAGCATTTTGTTGGTTTCCGAGAGGTAACAGTTGCTGTTCGCGCATTCAAAGAAGCTGGTGTGGGGATCCGCACGCCTACTAAAGATTGAACAGGAGCAAAAACCTCAGGAAGCGGGAGAGGAACGCCTCAGCGACAACGGTAGGAAATTTCATTGGAGGAAAGGCTTGGGCAAGCCGGGCTTACGTCAAGCCGATCAAATCTCTTTTGTCGGCCAAGAACATCGAAGAGTTTCTTTGACGCATCCGGGAAGGGTAAAGCTGGCTGGGAAAAGGAAGCGTGCCCACATCCCCTTCACCGTTGAATCGTCGGCGGGGCTCTACCCTGCCCAGGCAGAACTGGCGTGTCCGAACATCCGACCCAGAGGCCAAAGATTGGTCTCAAGATTATGGTGGATTTCAAGTTATGAGAAGACCGATCTTTCCATTGAGGCAGAAAAAGCACACCGTTAACGGTGAATACCGCCGGAACAACATCCTCCCCATGCACACCGGCTACCTGAAGAACCTTTCTACCTTCCCAGACCAAGATAAGGCTTATGCAGGACGGAGCGCCATGCCACACGGCTGGCCTCACCAGAGGCTGGAAAAAGGGGCCAGGGACACGAATCCCATTCAACATCTGTATAGGCTCCAGCAGAGCGTTCTGCGTCAACCCCGCCCCAGAACTCAGACAGAACAAAGGTCCAAGGTCCGTGGGTAATTATCACACCCATTATCGAGAACTTCGGAATTCGGAAGTGCCTGGAGACTGGCGGAGGGCCTACGAAGTATTGAGGCGATCCCGGATGCTTGGAATGCAAATAAGTAACCAATTAACCTCGTCTGTATCTTTAAAACTTGGGTCAGAAACTTTCGGAACACTGTACGAAAAAGTGATAAATAACATTGCCAATGTGTCAGAAGTTATTCGGGAAATAAATACCTGCAATACTTTTTGGTGCATTTCTATAGCCCTGGAAAAGAAAGGATTGAGCATTTGATATGTACAAAAGCACGAGCGACGTCTTTCATACACAAGAAAGAAAATAATGCACTCGTAAATTCAAGTAATTACAGTGCTGAAGCAATGTGACGGAAATTACTTACATGAAACCAACATGCTCCGTTCGCTGCTGTCACGAATATCGATAGTCTTCCACTCCATTGGAATACCAAACCAGGTCAGGTCGGGAAGATGGGATGAGACATAGGTAGGATCTCGTGCCCTTATCTCTTTCAGGCATCAAATTAAGTTCCACCAACGATGGAATTTTCCCTTGGGAAAATGCCTGGCCTCTCCCTTTTTCCCCCACTGTGTGCACACCTGCCTCTCCCGCTCGCCTCCCAGGCGTGGGTGTCTAGGGTACTCCATCCATCTGAGACATCCATCCGTCTTCACTCGCTCCTCGCCAGATGTCTCTCGTTTCGCACCTCCTCCCATGGCCCTCTCTATTAAATCGGAGCGACTGCGACTAGTAGTCGAGGCGTCGGGATGGCAACGTAACGATGACATAACGTCATCAGATTCCTTATGTGACTTTCGTAATTTTGTTCTCTCTCAATGGCGGATGCGCGAAGTCGAAGGCATTTTTTAAATGCCACCTTTTCATGTCTCGAATGGATCCCCCACGAAACGGGGTCAGGTCAAGGACAAACTTCGGTCAAGGACGAGTTCGTTCAGCAGGGATTTCTCAGATGTTGAGGCAAATGCGTGGCATTTTTTTCACTCGAGATGGGAGCGTTGTCTCGTTCAAAAAAAAAAAACAAAGAAAGAAAAATGTCCTAGAGTGGAACAGGGCGGAAATGAAATGCAGAAATGCCTTACGAAACGCGAGACGCATCTAGAAAGATGAACCGAGATGCTTCTGAAGTTTAAATTTAAATTTTAAAAAGAGAGAGGAGGGAAATTAGCTGCATCTCTCTCTCATTTCCCATCCGCTTCTCCTCGAGACTAACTCGAAAATTGCTCCAAGTGCGAGAGTTAGCGAAATTGGACTTAAATGAAAATTTAATTTCCGTCGCGAGAGGAAATTGGATGAAGAACTTGGAGGAGCAAATAATCGGGGTGGAAGGAGGAGTTGGCCGCGGGGGGAGGGAGGAAGGAGGCTCGGGCCCCTCGCAGCCCCCGGAACCCAATGACTTTCATCAGCGTTTCTCGCTTCTTTGCGACAAAAACGAGTCGTTTTTCGTCGGTTAAAAAAATTAAATAAATTCTCTTCTGTGAAGGAGCGCGAGAAAAGCCGCAATCGAGGCGATGAAGCGATCGTCGAACGATGTCGAGTCGTTCGACGATGTTTCTTTCGCGTCATATCGCGACCATTCGCAGCTTCGACGCGCGAATCCATTCATTTGGAAACGATAAATGCGGTGAAAGCGGTGCGCGGCGAACTGCACGACTCTCCCCGCAGTGAAGGGGGTTTCTATGTTGCAGGCCACCCGTGTTTCACCGTGCCCAGGCCCGATCGCGCTGCCGCATTCGATTTCGATTTCGATTAGCGAAATAGAAGAGCCTTAAGACTGCATTTAGAATTTATTGTGGAATGTATTCTCTTCCAACAAACTTTAAGAATCTATCTATACTATATTTCAGAATGTATGTGGCGGCGTTTCAAAATCCGGCCCCCCTCCCCCCCCCCCCCACCCCCCGGGGGATACCTTATTTAGCACATATTTAATACTTATTTGGCCGATTCACTACTACAGATCCCCCGAAGGAGTCAACATTTTTGGGGGGTCGGAACAAAGTTGTAGAGGGAACCCATGTTACTCAATACATTTTTCGTTGCACCTCAACGCAGCCGTTTGTTTGCCCTCCGGGCAAGCAAACTCGCTAGTTGTTAAATGTAAAAGTTACGACATCGACAAACTCGAAGCAGCTTTGCGCAAAATCTACAGATGAACAAATTTCGACCGAAGTGAAGGCGAGTCGCATTATCGCTGAAATTCTCGGGGAAAAATGGTGATGCAAATCTCGAGATTTGCATTTCCTTCCGCGACGTAAACCCCGAGCGCTCATCCTTTGTTTTGATGAATGGAAATTAGGCTTGGATGTGCCGGGGAGGGTGTCATCCATCAGCCAAGGGTGCCATCCTTCAGCCGAGGGTGTCATCCTTCGTTCCCTCGGCTGAGCCTTGGTCATTCCTCACTTCCACGAAGCTCGCGTGATTTATAGCAGATGGTGGGACACCGTTCACCGGGACATCACTTCGTGCAATTTGGTCTTCGCGTTAAGCATACAAAAACAGGAAGAAAAAAAGAAGTCGCTTGATCGGCCCACGTGGGCGCACGTGAGGGGGTTCGTTCGCGTGTGAAATGAGTCCTTTCGTACGTCAGTCAATAGGGCGGGAGGTCGATGGACGGACGTAGCCAGTGGCGTTGGAGAAAGGAGTCTGAAGGATCCCACCCGTCGATGAAGCCCTTTCGAGAACGGAAGCTTGCCGGCCCGAGTGGGCCCCTCCGTCGACGAAGTTCACCTCGTCGCTTGCCGGAGCGTCGAGAGCACTCGCTGAACGTTCGCGTGTCGCGAAGTCTCAGTCGAGTCCGATCGTCGGGAGGAGGTCGTGGCTTTCGAGAGGTCGACCCGTCTGTGTTCTGTGACCCGTCTCACGCCCTACTTTGAGTGATCGCTGAGCATGGACTTGAACGAAAAAGCGGTGAGCCCTTCTCACCGCGCCAGGTCATGAGCGAAGAAGGATCACCCGCGCATGGCATCCTCCTCCAGGTTCTTTTAAATGTAAGTGAGACCGGAAAAATTCACCGTCGCGTCGCACGTAGATGGAACTTCTTGAATTTCCGCAGATGTGAGCAGAATGGCACATTAGGGGGTGAATGGAATGGGTACGGGTGGGATTCGTGGAGTCAGCAAGAGTCACAAATGAGCATTGCCCCCCACCCCCCTCCTCCCTACCCCCTGCCCACTTCCCCGAATCGAAGGGCTTCCTGCCCCCACGAAAACGTCCACGAGATCTGCAATCGACGCGAAGGGAAGAAGCTGTAGCGCTTCTCGGCCGGGATATTTTTTCCCCTTGCAGAGCACGAGGGCATGAAACGGGGAATCGACGAAGCCCTGATGGCGCCACGGTCTTCGCAAATCTGCTTTTCCCAATGTCCATCAATCCTAAATTGAAGTCACCATCGCGTCACCACCGCGTTACCATCGCGAGAGCTTCGTGACGTTGCAGTGTGAGAGGCTGCAGCGAAAGAAGCTATTACCATTTATTATTATTAGTAGTAGTAATAATATCACATTTATCATCATAGGTAGCAGTATTATCATCTTTATCATCATTATCATCGTTCGAATTAATATTTTCAGAGGAGATCGCAACTAGCACCGGAGATGAGGTTGTTTCTCGGAAGATCTCGACCGATCCCCTCGTCTCCGTCGCGATGAAATCCCGCCGCTTACTTTAATAGATTCTGTCAAAGTTTCAAATCCGCTATCAATTTCTCCCTTCCGGATTCCTGCCAGGGGGGGGGGGCTTGCTAGAGGTTCTTGAAGTTCCATCAGCTTGATATACCTTGAAGATACACCTTGTATGCTCAAGTATAATTAGGACGAGCACCGAATTAATGATAAATGGCGGTCGCTCATCCCGATTTCAAATAACAAAATGCTGCGATAACAAAATCTAGCGTCGGGTCATGAACAGGCTTGACAAGAGGGGAGTCCTGAATTATTTTCAAGTATAGGGAACATTTTTTTGCACAAAATTTTGCACAAATTCCATGCGACGGGTCATCTTCATGGAGTTTAATAGAAATTATTCTCGGGACCATTTCGTGTCTCCTTCGAGGTCAAGCTCCGATTACTTTCTTATTTTACCAAGAAAATGGATTCAAATTGATCTGGCTTCTAATAAAGCTTTTCTACACCAACAAATGTATTGCTGTTGTTGCCTTATGAAAATACCGCACAGCACCTAATTTGCATTTGGGGCCCTGCTCGAGACAATCTCTGATGAATTTGGTCGACAAGTTCGAGGAGATGGGTTGTGTTTGCAACAAGCCGCATGGAGGTAGGCCGTGAATCCCTGTAGATGTTGTCGCTGAAATCAGAGGTGCAATAGACGAAGAACCTACCACAATTACATATGAAACGAATAAACGTTTGGACACGTTCTTGGACACGTTTCAGCTTGTACGTCCTCGTTCCTTGTCATATTGTGCTAGGCAACATTACACTTTTTGGTGTAGAAAAGCTTTTTTAGTTCGCCTCTCTGCTTCTTAGTCAAAGTCATGACTTTTCTATGACCGAAAAATATTACATACGACATTCAGTAGTAACACTGCCAAGAGTGCAAATATGGAAAAATAATTTTTTTTTATATTTTTCTTAAAATTGCCTCAAATAAAATCCCACGACCCTTGATTATCCCCTAAAATTTCACTGTCCTATGCCTTTCCGTTCTGGAAATATTGAGCTTCAAAAGTGTAAGTTTTTTATGTTTTTTTTTTTTATATCCTCACCGTAGCAGTGGTCCTTGGGAGGAAGCGAGAATGTAAAAATCTCAGAAAAGTAGGCATGCCAATTTCGATTACATCAGAAGAATCTGCAACAATCTGCAAGAAACTCTACCGGCTCGCAAGCGACGGTAAGTAAGCCCTAAGCACTATCCTAGTTTGGAAACGGAACTCCGCAGAACTACTTTGTAATTTAAACTTTTAGTAATTTTTCCGGCAGAAAAATGAGAGGTTTTACTCAAGCTAAGGACAAACATTTTTTTCCTACAAATAATGGAATGATCATAATAGTATGATAACTATGGCAAGATAGGAAGTTGATCATCATGATTACATCCACTTTTCGTGATTTCATAATACCAATTTCAACTTACCAGCAGCTTCAGCCATTTTGTTCAGTGACTTCACTAAAACGTGACATCGACCATCAAAATGTATGCAAACATTTTCTCTTCTAGACCGCCATTTAGTGACGAGAATCAGTATCACCGGAATAAGTTATTACCTCTTCAATCGTTTTCCATCAATGACGGTCACTTTCTCTGACTTTCATTTCACGGGACGAAAATGATTTTTGCGCGTCGCTGACCCACTGTGTATTCTCAAAAATATATATTTATTTTAAATATCGGCACATGATATCGTGAGCATAGAAAAACGAGGCAGACCTCTGCCAAGTTTGAAAAAATTTAATTCGCTGCTTCATTTGAAAGTTTTTTTTTTCGAAAATGAACTTAGAAAGATAGCGACGAAGGGACAATTTTCCTGTTGGTAAATCATGAGTAAATACGATCGCTATGCATTTTAAAAATAAAAAATCTAAATTTATCTCTGAATTCTGAAAATTATTCGAGATTTTGTCTCATAATAATACCGAGCGATTTTTTTTTATAATGGAGAATAAGTTAGAAAAGCTTGAAAAATGAATAATCTTTTCTGAACGAAAAATACGAGTACCATGAATTTCGACCTACGGATGTCACGGGATATTAAAGCACTTCAACGTCGAATGAAGAAAAAAAAGTTGTAAAATCCCCCGAGACAGCGAGGCAGTACGAAAAAAAAAAGAAATTTCCTGGAATTTCCCTCTCTGACCGATGAGACCTGGCGAGAGCAGAAGTGGATGAAATACATCGCTCATTCATAGCAGCACGGCATCGTGATGCAATTAACCCCCTCCCCCGCATACATTTCCCCTCCCGTGGGAAATTCCTACCGATTAGTGGAATAGTTGGCCCATTTCTCGAGCGATCCGCCCCGGTCTGCACGGCCCTTTGCACTCAAATGCGCCGGCTATACGTGGCCGGACTCTGGAAGACTCCAGACTCCCATGCATTTCGATTCCCTTCCTTTTCCAGGAATTTCTCCCCGCCTTCACTCTTATAATGCACATAATCCTCCCCCCTACCTTCCCCCTCTCACCCCATCTAAGCTCGGCCTGCCCCCTACAGATAAATATTATTCGCGGAAGGGTGTCAGCTTACCGTCTAGCTGCTTACGGCTATCCTCCCTCTCCTTTTTTTTTTGGCTTTTTCCGCGAAAGCATATCTCTTTTCCATACCGAATGGGACGAGGACCAGTGGGGACGGAATATATCCACCTCCTCCCCGCTCCCCCCCCCCCTCCCCCCCTTTGTCCACTCGCTGTCGATTCTCAAATAGCATTTCCAGGTTTTGATCAAAATTGTTTCCACTTCCACGATGACACAAAACAAACCTAAACACGTGAGTAGCTGGTTTTTACAATAATTACAGGTGAGACAAACCGGGGGCTCTAAGCCAGATAGCCAGATAGCCAAATAGCCAAATTTTGAAACTAAGTAACTGACCCATCACGTTGTGGATTGGTGCGCGGTACTTCACGAACGATACTTACAGCAAAAATTCAGCTCCATGGCGAAATTAGAGACGGTTTTTTCTTACCGAAAGTTCTGAGCACGTCAAGAGTCAATAAGTTCAGTTTGACTATTTTACAAATTTTTGTTCACCAGAAATCCCTATTTGCCAATGCCACGGACGTCGTCATCGATGACGTCATCGAGGCCTTGGGACCATTGAGGGACATTGAGCAATCGTTTTGAAGCTTTAGGCACTGACTATGATCCGAAATTGAGAAAACCTAAAATTATGTACAATTATGTACAATTTTCATGCACAATAAAAGACGGCGCCATGTAAGAGCTGGCATTTTCACCTCTAAAATAAATCTAAGATAATAATACAAATATTGGACGCCTCCGACGTTCTCGTGTTTGTTTCGCCAATCAGAAACATCAGAAACTCCATTCAAAAATGTTTCATTTTCATTTTCAAGATTTGCTGACTTTGTAAGGCAGAAACCTCGAAACTGTGGCGGGGGTCATGATGCAGTTAATAAATAAAAATTCGATAGATGGAGAATCAGGTTCGTCTAAAATATGGGCTTTGCTCCGTGACCCCATTTCTGCTCGACCATCACCTTTAATGTAATACTCTATTGCTCTTTAATGGCATTTCGAGTTTGTCCAGGTATGTCAATATGTTCACTGTCATACAAAACAGCTGCAGCTGGGGGGGGAGGGGGGGGGGGGGGGGGGTGATGCCGTGCTGCTATGAATGAGCGATGTATTTCATCCACTTCTGCTCTCGCCAGGTCTCATCGGTCAGAGAGGGAAATGTTATTTTCACATATCAAAAATTTTCCGAAAATGAATGCGTAGGTGCCCAGTAATTACTGGTGTAATGAATCTCAGGGCGGCTGCATCTCAGAGAGGCTGCCTCTGACTTCACGTTCTCATAGAATGCGATGGACACGAATGAATGGGCAATGTCTCTAAGGGTCCACACCGAGACGGAGGAATCCCATAATGGATTTTTCCCTTAAGGACATTTTCAAGATGGGATTCTTCCCCGATTGGAATTATTCCAAGTAAATACCTTCCATAAGTACCTTCCGCGAAGGAAATATCCCAGAAGGAAGAATCCCAGAAGGACGACTCCCCTCCAAGATATTCCTAATAGGATATTTTCTCTCTGATAGTGACAGTAATTGACAATCGGATTAAAGATAAGGAATAAAATTCCTGTCTCTGCGAACATCGTTCCCAATCTGCGCTAGTGAGGTGGAGGGGGGGGGGGAGCAGATGAGAGGGGGATGGGGGGTTGAATTTCAGCCCCCACCTCTTCCACGAGGCTTCCACAGTTGACAAATTTATAATCCTCATATACTACATCCATAGAATAACGAAAATAAATCACTCGATCACCAAACTGCTCGAAGTGCGAGGTTCACAGTGCGATGCGCAGTATCGAGCCATAGCATCATTTGGCAGTTCTTTTTCAACGACACGTTGAGTTACGTGGAAATGTTGCAAAAATACTCTTTGTCAAGTCTCAGTGCTTCCGTGCTTCCAGACTGCCACTTACACTAACATGGTGGTCCCGCGATGGTGATCGAGTGGCTACGTTGTCCTCAACGTTCTGGCTCGTCTGAGCCACCACGCAGCCTTAAATTTTCGACTTGTTAAAACGAAACTCTTTCCGGTTTCGGAACTCTTGGGATCCATCGATGGAATACGATCTGAGCTGCTTCCAATGATGGCATCATGAAGTACTGCTAGGGGTACGAGTCGGTACTCGGAGTCAGTGTCTCGAAAACGGCAAGATCGATAGCAATACCCCAAGGTCGTGCAATACCCACGGTTTCACGCGAAAAAGGGGCGGCATAAAAAGGGTTCTACCTTGAAATAAAATTTTGGTTTTTATTTAAGGCAGGGGTGCACAACTTACGGCCCGCCGTGACTAGTGGCGTTGTAAGTGCTACTATGGCTCCTACCCTGTTGGCTACAGCTACGGTCAGCCAAACTGCGGCCTGCGGTATGTGTATTTATAATTCGCAAATGGTCCTTACAGACTTGAGGTCCTTACAGACAGGGTGAGTTGTGCACCCCTGATTTCAGACGATGTCCTTCCCCCAGAAAGAGGTTGAGATGCCGTCCTTCTACCTTTCCGTGAAAAGTAGGAAAGGCGATGCACAGTAATTATGATTATATGAACCGACTACAGCCAACTCTCGTTAATCCAGAAGAGGGGACTGGTGATTTTATCCGGATTAACTGCTCGTCCGGATTACCAAAATCCTGCCTGCGTGACCTTTCATATTTTTCTTCGATTTTTCTGGAGATGAAATCTGCGTACAAAAGTTGCATTCTTTTTTTTTTCCATGGGAGTAGGAAATCATTAACTTGAGTAGGAGTAGGAAATTTCTTTCGATCTTTCTGAAGAAATTCTAAATCACCCAGGGTTATTATAATAGAGCCCAGATGTTGCGCCGACAACCAGCCTCGTTAAAAAAAGGGGCGGAGCTTAGGCATCACGCAATTGTGACGTCATCACAGACAGGTTCTCCCTGCGAATCGGCGGGAATGAGATAGAGATGCAGCGGCCTGGGAATATATTTATTTAGCGTGTCACTGCTCTCGTTGTCTTGCGGTTTTTGCTGCCCTCTACCTATTCAAGTACTTGATCCTGATGAAGGTCCTAGTTCGAATGGCTTCTTTTGACGTATCTTTCGAGAATGCAAGCAAGAGAAATTTTCAGCTGATGCAGGCTCGAGGCGTGGATGCGCACGGCCCCTGCCTTTCCCGGCAGCTGGAGTTAGAGTAAGCGAAAATGGATTTTTTTTTTGTTCAATGACCTTTTATTTACACGGCATGCCCTTTACAAAAGAGGATACGGGATACGAGGAGAAGAGAGTATACAATTGGGGGTATAGACATTTTTGATGGTTGGTTGGTGTTGGAGTGAAGTCTTGGGGTTGGAATAGTGGAGTGAAGATCATGGAGTTGGGTGGGTCCGCGGCCAGCCACCAGGTTTTGTCAGACCAGGTGAGAATTGACTGCAGAGCTCTGTTTTATACGTACCCTCGTGACGTCACTAAGATCGCCCCGCCCACCGTCATTCATGAACTTGAATCAGGTTGATTCGATCTCCACTTCCCGTTCCAGGCGCTGTGAGATCGCGCCTTGCCGGTTAGGAACTTTTCGTGACTCTAATGGCAAGGACGGATGAGAATAACGGGGAAAGAGAAAGTCTGAATGAAGAAAGCAGTCCTCATTACCCGATTCCAGGAAAGGGGAAAGGTCTAAGGAGAAGTGAGTTTTTTTCCCTTTTCACATTCTTATTCCAAGGGTGAGGAAGAGTAAAGACGTGGGAAAGGGACGGAAATCTCTTTTCTGTTACAGTATGTCGCTCTTGATAGAAAGTCCATGTTAACGGGGGAGGAGCGGCCCAGAGGATTAGAAAAGTCGTCCCCATTAACAGAAACTACGGAATTCGAGGACGTTCGGATCAAGCGCATAATTTTAATATTGGTTCTTTGGGACACCTGTCATTCCTTATGTCGGAATTACCGGATTACTGGCATTTGGATCAACGAGAGTTGATTATAGATGTCTCTGATGCGAATGCTTTCACATCCGCAAGATAGCCGCCTTTTACGGGTGGTTTTCATTTGTATCTGGCTCCAGCTAACAAACCAACCCCTCGAGTGTTCAAGCATCAGCATAAAAGCTATCGGATAATCTGTTCTTTTTTTATTTATTGATTATTATTATTATTTTTTTTTTTACTTTAAGATAAGCCCAAAGGTTGTGAAAACGGCTCATCAATTCTCCTCCTCTTTTCGCTGAGGTTTCGAAGCACCGTTTTCAGACATGGCGATTGATTTCAGCCTGCATTTAGACCCACCAATTCGTCCACTTATCACTCATCACATCCCCAGTAGCACAAGACACCCACAGTATCTCCTCACATCCGGATGACGTCGGATGTACTTCGGATGTCTTGTGCCACCGGGTTGTTGGACGTGAAGCCCAGGGTAGAAAGTCCCTTCACCCCTGTTACGAGTCCATCCATATCCGTCGGTGACGGGTGGAAAGGATGATAAAAGGGTATTTTCGTCTGGATGCTGCCAGCATCTACGACGAAAACACACACCATGCCACTTGGGATTATGCGACCCCTAAATCCTCTGTCGTCACACGAACGGACGACGCATAACTACCTCGTACATCGGGATAAAGGGACTTCCCGTCCGCCCTCTAGATCAGCGTTTCCCAAACGGTGTGCCGCCAGTAAGGCTTAGGTATGCCGTGAGATTTGAGAGTTGACAAAAAAAAACTAAAAACCTAAAACTAAAAAAATTTAAAAACAAGAGGGAAAGCCATCTCTCAGTGGAAAACGAGCTTAGAGTTGCACTATCAGGCCTCGTATCAAACTGCTGTGTTCAGCGAAGCAAGCACAAGTTTCCCACTGAAAGTAAGTATTGATAAATGGCTGGGTGTGCCGTGGAAAGTTTGTGTCCTTATGTGTGCCGATTGGGAACCTAGCTCTAGATATTCTTTTTTCCTTTGCGCAAGATGGATGCGAATAAGATATGACGAATCCCTAGTTTCGGTGAATACTTTTATTCCCTATTTTACAACCTGAGAAATGAAGGTCAATTGATATTGGCAGAATTGGTAGATGAGAAGGGATCCCTTGCACTGCCGATGTGAACGGAGTTAAAGTATCTCGTGCACAAGCACATTCCCACGGGTGCCACATTTCGTGAGTGGCATGATAAAGTGAATGACGGTATTTATTAAAAGTGAATAAAAGAAGTAGGATTAAAAGGCAAAAAAATCTGAAGAGATCATCGCCAGTAAACAACCAAGGAGAGGAGGGAGACGAGCGAGAGGGAGACGAGCGAGAGGGAGACGAGCGAGAGGGAGACGAGCGAGTGAAACCCTCGAACCCAATCTTGACTCCAGAGCAGGCGGAGAGATACCTGCGAAACGTTTCGGTCCAAGCACCTCTCTTTCAGGTGGAGTACTGCTTCCTTAATCGTGTCTTTCGGGGTCATTTGAAAGTCCATTTGAAAGACGCCAAAAGTCCTCCGTTTCTGAGACGTCTCATCTTCCGATGCCTCAGAGGCATCCGTCGGGGAATTGGCCCTTCGAGGGGAAAGTCTTCCCGAGGTGTTTACCTCGTACAACGCCCAGGGAAAAAATCCTTTCCAAAAAAACTCATTTCGGGGATTAAACCGCTCTGGAAATTTTCTTCACGGTAAAAGACTGTGACTCCCGTTGCAGAAGTGAGGAAAATATTCAATTAAGTTTGAAGCAAGGGCTTGCATAGTCGAACAGCTGGTTTCTTGCGCTTCGGCAGGCCCAAGGAATCCCTCATCGCTTCGATGCACCAGGCGATGAACCGGTACCCGTACTTCAACCGAAACCGGTTCGTGTACCTGTACACTCTTAGAAAAGAGTGAGCGATTTCCCCCAAAAGGAGCAAAACTGGATTTAGCGATTTTACTCCCTAAAAACGAGAAAGTAATGACGCTCAACGCGCACCTTTCTCTTTCCTGAGAATAATCACTTTCTTTTTCTACGAGTTTGAAAAGTACTCTCCCTTCTTCGTTTCGCGCTCTTAAAAAAGTTATGGATTCTGCTCACATAGAAGAGTAGTTATCGATTGTACTTCCTCGTTTTTATGGAGAAAAATCGCTAACTCCAGTTTCGCTCCCTTTGAGGGAAATCGCTCACTCTTTTCTAAGAGTGTACACGAACCGGTTCTAAAGCAAACTTGGATTGTCCGTTTCGCAACTGTGTTTTTCACTACAGCTTTGGCACTTTCCTTTATCGGCGAAGATCTGGACGGGGCTGTTTCAGTCAGGTATATTCAAAGACAAAGATAATAAATAATGGTAATAAATAATTTTAAATAATAATAAATAATGCAAAAGATACTTTTTTTGTGTCCTTTCCGAGGAAGAGTAATTTTATTCAACCTTTGTTTCTTCAACCCTTCATAAAGCAGAGTAGAATTTATTAGCTCCTCCCCCTGGAATCAGGGTACACCTCACACCTCACCACCATCTGTCAATTGAGTGGCTATTACTCCACCCAATATACTGTACATATTTATATTGTATGAAATGGTCAAAATAAAATCTGAAAAAAAGTTAGAACGATGGCACAATGTTTTTATGCTTCCCAAATCACCTGAAACAATTTATTTTTTTGTCATATGAAGGAAAATGTGCCGCCCCGCTTTACTTAACACGTTGGCGACAATGCGTCCTGATGCCAGGATGCAGATTTTTTTTTACAAGGGGAGAGGACTGATCGAATTTTCTCCCCTCTGGC
>CAJPEV010001325.1:16904-69394 GCA_905338385.1 Darwinula stevensoni | reverse complement strand
AGTCCGTCATCACCAAGATTATGTGTACAGTGAGAACCATTGGAAAACTTGTTTTGACATACTTAACTGCAAAGGATACTTGGAAAAGGGCATTATATGTATTAAGGCTTTAAGTGCTCCTAATCGTACCCTCACTTGCTGCACCTTGGCACCAAGTAATGATGTCACATCCAATAGAGCTGTATGTGGCAGAAATGCAATTCTGTGGCAGTTGCCTGGCACTACCATGAGAGATGCTACTGTTGTATTTCACTTTCTTCTTGTCCAATGTTCTTTTCTCTGAAGTTCAACCTCCGGCACATCGATCCTTTTCAATATATTTTTCTAATTTTACGTTCTTATTTCTATATTTGGCATGAAGTACTTATAAGGTGGGTTCAAGGAATAGTAAACAGAACATACCCTCGACCTGGAAGCTTGGTGACCAACATTGAAATCTCATCTCTTGACCTACATTTATTTTGTTTTTCTACATATCCTGTGGCCTGACATAGTTTTCATATTCATTGATCTGGCCGTGTATATGAATGTTTGAATGCTGCCCTTGTTTTCATGGAATCCAATTAAGCAACGAAATGGTGTGGACTTAAGCCCACCTCATGAATGGCAAATTGTCAGTCGTCATGCATTGTTAATACTGATTCGAGATTCCTATTCCTCCTCTTTCCAGTGTGACGGTGCAGGTGAGAAGTTGCTGGACGTCTGACTGCCCTGGGCATTGTTTGCGGCTTCTGCATAGCTTCACGAAGATTTTACGCCGTTTCACTATATGATGTCAAATTGTAAGTGAAATGTCGTTTTTATTCTTATTTTGTTTCTGGGTGTTTTTCTACTTGAACCAACAGCAATCGCGCTCAAAGGCTGAGGAGCAAAGCCGCATAGCCACCAGTCTCGAAATTCGCCGGGAAGATAAAACTGGCACGAACAGGCGAGAAAGGGGTCAGGGAAGTAAAAAATAGGAATAGAATATGTTCTGTGGTCAATATGATGATGCTGTAAGAGGTCTCTCCGACCCACCTTGGTTTTGCCCCTCGAAAAAGAAAGCAGTTAGTCGGACTCGGGGGGGGGGGGGAATCGCTCTCCTCCGGGTCTCGAGGCTGACGACGCCTTCATCCCCCTGGAAAGCGCAACGAGAAGCAAAAGCATTGAAAATACATGGCATACACACCGATGCACTCGCCTGTCGGTTCTCATGGATGGGCAACTCCCCCGTCTCTTATCTTCCGATCCTTTATCGTATTTAATATTTAACTGCCACAAATAAAATTAATCTTTGGAAAACTGCAATGAGCAAGACCAAGGAAGTCCTAGGCCCGAACAAAAAATAATTTAAAAGCTTAGTGCAATCCAAAAAAAGAGAGTAAATACTGGATTGCATATCAGCAAGGCCTAGGCCCGAACAAAAAGAGGATTTCAAAGCTCAGTTCAATTCATGGTCTCTACGGCCAGGACCTTCCCACCTAAAATTCAATGCTTGCCGATCACGTCTTTTTAGAATCTACGGGAGACTTGAACAAATGGAGCCCATTTCTGCTCCTGTTCGAGGAGTTAGGGACCAAACACCCTGGCATCTCAATGCAAAGTAGGAGGAACGGGCCCTCAGCATGGACTAAAGATGGCTCCATCCCAGCTTATCATTGTGCCTATGGGTCGTCCTTACCTGAGAGCTAGAGCGTCTTCGATTTACCTTGCTTACCTAGTTACCCCTACCCAGTTACCCCCTACAGGTTTGAAACCGTCAAGGTCAACAAAGAAGAACCGGTCAGGCGAGACTGGCATCTCCTCTTCAGCGGATTATGCCCTGAAGGAAAAAACGGAATTCCGTTGAAGGACAGATAAGAATCAAGAAGGTGGAAGAACAAGGAGAACAAGGGAGGTCGTAGAGCTAGGGGCGGTGCTTCCAGAGTATAAAAGGCCTGGGCTCAGCCGCACTCTTGGCACTTCTACCTTCCTCCTCCGGACGCTTTGCATCGAGTAAGTCCCTTTTCATTTCATATTTTGTATTGATTGGTGTTCATTGTCTGATTAAGAGCATTACGTTGTGTATGTTTATTCTTGGTGCCTTATTTTTCAATTTAATTAGTAATATATGTTTTGGCAGAAAGAACGTTCTCGATAGTAATGCTTGCACCAAAATACTTACTGTGCATTTCATTGTCAACTCTCGGCCCGATTAGCTTTCATTCTGGACTGCTGGTTCAGATTCACGAAACCCTGACGTGCGTAAAAAGATTTCGTGCACCCCATCATCAGTTGCATAAATCCGAGAGTATACCATGGGTATTTGAGTTTCAGGTATAACTTCAGTGCTTCTAACATCTGAATTTCCACTCTCCCTGTATTAAGGAAATTTTTCTGAAGATCTTGCAGATCGGATGGCGCCAACGTGACTTCAGAACTGCAGATTATCGGGCGACAAAATCTGTACTTCTCCACTATCCGGTAACACTCGTTCTGCGATTGTGAACGCTGGTAACATCTACAGGTACTTTTCATACAGAAGTTCTCTATATACCCACATCATTTGAAGCGAAATAAAGAATTTTCAAAGTTCTTTATTCGGTCCATTCTTCGCGCATTCCACTAATGCGGAAAGTACCCCTCGGAGAGGGCAAAACCTTGTGCATATGTCATCAGCATGCCGTTTTCACTAAGTAGCGGCCGCTTCGTCCTTGAGGACGCGCTACCTTGCTGGTTCAGGCCAAGTCGTTAGCGCGCGCTCTCTTCTCTCTCGGTCGAAATGCATTCTCCTCGCACTGGTTGGGGCCATCTGGGCAGCTTTACGTTGCTGATCGGGCGATTTCCTCCGATAAACTTCATTAACGCTTAGTAGCAGTTATGGGTGGTGGCAAGGTTTGCGTTGTCGCATCCTGTAAGAATACTCATAGAAATTAGCAGGCACAAATTACGTACAATAATAAATTTAAGAAATATCTGGACTTGAACGGCTTCAATCGCTCGGAAGAAAATCTATCCCCCGATATGCTTTTGTGTTCGCGACCCTTCATGTCTTACAATCGAAACGCTATAAGACGCTTAAAATAAATTCCGTTCCAACAAAGAATCGGGTCTTGGATCTAACATTCACGTTAGACGTTCTGACGATCCGTCAACAAATGGAGAATCGGTAAGTCTCCATCTCCTGAGAAAGACTGATCTAAAATTATCGCTCTGTTAGGCGTGAGTTGAAGAGAGCACAGGAGATATGGAAATTGAGAGTAAATACTATTTACTCGGGTGATGCAAAAAAAAAGTAAAAATCAACGATGATTTCAAAGGAAATCACCGATTCTAAACTCGTCCACAAAAGTGGACGAGTTTAGAATCCATGTCTGTAATATACTAAGTAGTGGAATCCAATGGCTTAAGAGGACGAAAGATAATGGAACGGGCCTATTTCATTCATAGGCTTGCATGAAAAATGATAGATGGACGAAGCGGACAATGTGATCATTAGGCAAAAGGGCCGATCGATAAAGGGGTCGGAATTCCGATAATTGTAAGGGCGAATATCTCACACCGGCAAGAATTTCCTCCTTCCTTCAGCGGGATGGAAGGGGGGACTCCATGGGGACGGGTAAGGTTTGGGAAAGAGGGGGCTGCTGCCTATCGCGATGAGAGGGGCACTGAGTTTTAGGGCCGCGAATGAACAAGGGAGTTCTTGCCCAAGAGTTCGTGGAAGTTTTCTACCGGTCGGCGAGTATATATTTATTTGTAAACATTTTCCGGAATATAGTATGGATCACTTCCTTCATTTTCGGCTTTGGAGGACTTCCTTGGTTTCTCCATGAGGTATTTAAGAAGAAAATAGAATTGGAACTCTATGCATATTTCGGGGCTGAAAAAGACCGAAAAGTCCACCTTCCATGCAGCCATTCAAGTCGTTGGAATCGCGCCCGCCAAGGTCAGCGAAAGAGTCGTTTTGTCAACGGCTCCCTTCGAACCCAATAACCAGAACGATAACCGGAACAATAACGGAATTCGGTTGGAAGACTGATAAGAATCAAGGGTGGAAGGGAGCCAGCAAGGTCGAGTCGTACAGCTTGAGGCAATGCTTCCAGAGTATAAAAAGTCGTTGGGTATAAGAAATTCAGACGTCACATCCAATATTTATTATTTAGAATCGCTTACTCTAACCTCTTACTCGTTTTCCTGGGTTTTTGTATGATATTTTTCCAAGTGAAAATGATGGGCTAAAATTCATTAGCGCGAAAGCCTTTCCAGTATCCCTCTTATACCCAAAACATTTATATTTGCTAATTAAAATATTAGCGCTTTGTGTATGTATATTTTTATTATTTATCTTTAGCGAGACGACAGAAGAAACTGGCCAGATTTTAATGACAAGATAATTCGTAATCGTAATCCTTGATCGACTGGTTGAAAGAACTACGTCTGCCCGGGCCGCAGCCTGTGCAGGGCTTTAACCCCAGGTTCCTCACCTGGTTCCAGGTTTTACCCATAAAAATTTGGAATTCCTGATTTACTCACTAGAAAGAAACATGGGACTACAAAGCTGTGTTGTTCACTCAATAGTGGAAAGTCATAAAATGGTTGGCGGCACGGTTAGAAAGAACGTGTTTACGAAAACGTGCGCGTTTGCTTACGTGCTTGCACGTTTTTTTGGGTGACTAAATCATTCATTCGCTGTTCAACAAAAGAAAAACTAAAAAATATGCGAAATAGAGCATGAGAGAAGACCTATTATAGAGCGGAGAGTGTGGTCTTGGATAAGGAAGAGTAAATGTTATCCAATGGAGTTCAACAGCCTAAATCCAGCTGGTCTTCCCGTGATTCTATCATCTCCCCTCACTTTAAAGGGTGGTATAATCGCCATGGTCATCAGAAACCTAAAGGGTAAGGAAGGCCCGACGATGCCTCTCAAGATCGAAGGGCGACAGTTTCTAAGCCGTCTTGCTTTTGCCGTGACTATGACGAAATAACTGTACTTACTGTTATGTGTTATGTGACCCTTTCAGACCTGAATTAAGGCCACTATTAGAATAATATACTTTTTGGCATTTTTTGAGCTCTTTCGCTATTGTAATTGAAATTTTTATGCTTCATATATCGTTTTCATATTTTGTATAAATTTACCATATATCATATATAATACTTGTATATATATAACTGAAGGATGAAAGGAGGCCTGCAATGGAATTGAGCCATGCATATTTGCGTCCATTGTAGTGTAATATGGGGCGCAGTCACAAGAATCTTAAATTACCATAGTCACAATCAAAATCCATTGGAATGGACGCCAGGTCTGAAATAGTTACAAAAAAAAACACTTTGCAGATTTTGCATTGATCGTAATCAAAGTGCTACATAATCAGTTCGCGTAATTTACCCGGGGTTCCCTTAGTCTACCATATTTTGACCCAGATGGGCAAAGCCCAACTGCCTGTTTCCTTCGAAGTAACCTCCATAGGTGATAGGAAAACAATTACTGGGCATGTGAAGAAGAACGAAAGAGCAGATGGGTGTTCACGCATTTAATTCATAAATATGTTTGTCCTATGAGAAACCTATAGGATACTATGTAACATTTATGGACTCCCTATTGGTATGCATGCTTCTCTATGGAAATCTCACAGGTTTTATTGGAAATTGGATTCCTATATATTCCTATTGGAACCCTACTTTGAAATGTATCCGTTGCTCGATGTACGTAACCCAGCCTGGAATCACGGGGAGCATTCCCTTCAGGGGTTTAAGGGGTTTAAGCCCGAGACTTTCAGCTGTTACCGGATGATCAGCACCGAGGCATATCCGCACAGAAGCGAGTAATCCTCTTACGCAACCGCCGGCGTCTCATCGAAGGGAACCAGGGAGGCAGCGGCCGTGTCCCCAGAATAAAGCCAACCAGTGGACCGTGGTCCAGTTTGGTCAGTTTCGCTCATCCTCCGAGTCGGCTTGCGTTCATCGACCAAGATCTCAGGCATCCTCTTCGTCGCGAGGCAGGAAGCGAGAAAGCCCTTCAGCGACATGAAATCGAGACACGTGAGTGCCTGCATATGTTTATCCTAGAGATCTTAGCATTCATGGCAAACTTTCACGGTCAAAAGTTTACCATGACAAAGTTTCTCTACCTGTCCGCACTTGGAATGTCATTTTATAAATTGAAGGATATTTTATCAACGAACGACAGTGATTTGAAACTCTTGATATCTTCAGGTGCAGCGATTTTCTTTGAATCCTTGGTTGAATGAGTCCTGGATTGGACTTGCATGAGTGCTTGTGCATTGCTAGCGAAACTCTTACTGAGGTTCTTTGACATATGGAAAATATGTTAAGGCGGCGCAGTACCCTCCCTGAAAAAAGAGCTAGGGCAGAAGCGTTTCATAGATATCGGCGAGTGTCTCCCCGCCCCTCAGACTCGCCGGCTCTAAGGCCAAGGGCGAGGACGAGGGGGTGAAGCGTGATGTCAAGACCCATCCTCTTCCAATCCAGGTCCCCCGCCTCGAGAAGGGCCATACCCTTGTAGATATCGCTTGCCTGAGAACAGTGGTAGCGTTCTAAATCAATTCAGAATTCAGACTCAATAAATTAATTAAATGTATTTTGATCCTACATGTTGGATGGAACCTAGGCATTGCGACCAAGCTGTTTTCTTCTTTTCGTTGACGTTGGCATAGGCCATGCGGCTGATTGCTACCAATTAGCATCAATTTATAATTTTCCTTCTTTAGTCCGAGAATGAGCCCCCTTAATTTCATCAGCTAAATCACTATGAAGAGATCTTCCAGTTTTTTTTTCTTTCTTCTACAAACCACTAATTTATTTCATAGGTACTTTATCTTTTCTCTCCCTTCGCTTTTAATTATCCATTGAGAGGTGGACTTCGTAAATTAATTGAAGTGGAAACTCCAACTTCATCCTGCGAGATCAGATGATGCAGTACAATACAAAAGGAGAAATGCAAAGAATTCCACGCTGAGTGGGTAGGATGAAAGGTAAGCCCGGAGGGCGATGATGTCATCACCCCACTTGAAGCTTCATTTTCTTCTCCCTTGCCCTGGCCTCACCGTAGCCTGCGGCTTTGTCTCTTTCGCCCGTCATCCTCTTTTTCCTGTTGCAGTAAATTACAGTATACCATTGTAACATCGCATACCCCCCCAAATCCAATCCAGCCGATGATAATTATTTTATTGTATTTATGTACCCTGATCACTGTTGCAATATAAAACCACCCCTTGACTTTAATGACTTCAGGAACACGAGTTTTCATACTTTACTAGTACTAGCACGGCCAAGTCCATTAGGAGTGCCTTCCACTCGAAAATGTTTGTCTTCAAATTCTCAATGAAACACGGAGAGGGGGGGAGGGGGGGACGCGATCAAGGCTTCATAACCCCTAGATGGTGAATTTTGGAGCTATTGCAAGCTTATCTAGGAGAGAAATAGAATGAATATTCCATACGCTTCACAGTTAAAGGCGATTTCCCTCTGGGTCCATTGTAAAGTCCAAAGAGAGTAACCCTTTCTCACTCAGCCTATTTTCCAAGTACCTGGCCTAAAACACTCTCTGGTCCGGAACTACATCACATTATGTAAAATGGTGCATACTTCCTTTTTGCAGTTAGCATCTGTGTTTAGGGAAGCATTTTGAGCCATTTATATAACTAAACAACATAAACAACCTTTGAGCCATTTATGTAGCTAAAAGAGCATGATTTAGACGGAGCCAATGGATCGGTGCGCTGAGCGTGTAAGGGCTAATTATAGCTTATTTTTCGAGTTGATTCTTGACCATACAAGAGGTCATCTTGAATAAAGTCGTTCTTTCCGTGCCGAGAAAGGAAAAGGGGGCTTAGCTTTCTCTGGTTTCTTCGTGTTTCTCCTTCCTTTCCTACCCTGTCTAGACATGAATTCCTTGAGGGGAAATGCTCACCCTCTGTACATCACAGGACAGGATCTCTGATCGGTCCAATCCTTGTACTTCAACTGAGTTGAAGTACAAGGACCTGTTTTCGGGTTCTGTCGTCCTGACATTAAGTTGGAATCAAGGTTTGGAACTGGTCTTCGAAACGTATTCGAGAAAGACAACAGAACGTAAGAGGGGCGCTGCAAAATCTCATTCCATATGTGTCTCCTTATCCTAATGACTTTTTTGGTATTGTTTTTCCGGGATTCAAGAAGATTAAGTGATTTTTTCAATTTTTTTTTCTATATCAAGATTGTGTGACGAAAATAAAATGTTCGTAGCATAAGGTCCAAAAAGGTCACCACCCACTGTCGTCAACGGAAATCGGCAAGTGCTGATTTACCATGGTTTCAAAACTGCTAAACAGTGTCTTGCAGAGATGAAATTATAACTGGGCGGTCTAGCCCCTTCTATGTGATTTGTGGAAGACTGGTTTCAGAAGTTCTGGTGTGGACATTTTAGTCTGGAGAACGGGCCCCGTGATGGTCGTTCAATTTCAGCAAGTGACGAGGTAAATGTGGTTGAAGTGAAGGTCATGAATGAAGAAAATAGAAATGTGGCATGTTGTCACAGAAGAGGCCCTTGGGACTGGAGCGGCGGCATTGAAAAAAAATTCATACGTTTTTTTGGGGTGCATAAATTTTGTTCATGTTGGATTCCTCTTCCACTAACTGGGTGCCAAAAATGGTTCGAGTAAATTTCTGCAAAAAATGCTGCAGAAATTCAATAAAGAAGTTTCAAAGTGTGTGTGGTTGGTGACAAGACCATGCTGGAATGATTTCATCTATTCAAAACAACGTTTCACAGGTAGCCTTCAGAAACCATTCCAAAATCAGCACTCTCAGGTCACTCTGGGTCAAAGTCATATGCCCTGGGGGGTGAACTATTTGGACTTCGCTACGAGTCGCCATGTTGGTAACAATTTTCCAAAAAATCACTGAATCTTATTGAATCCCAGGAAAATAATACAAACGTTTGATTAGCATCCAGGGATATTTAATGCAATTTGGCTAGAACTTCTGGGGTGCCTCTTGTATAAGCCACTTCACTGCCAAGATTTGCCTTTTGAATCGTGAACCCGAATAAACATAACTTCCCGAAAAAGGACATAATGAATTATCATCTGCGGTCATCTTACGTAAGAGTTGTAAGACATCAATCAAGACATAAGTGGGTCCGTACCTCTCAACTATGTAGCCTTCCCTTTTTTTTTAAGAGGGAAAGGGGTGAAAGGGAGGCCTCTGAACCTTTCTTAGGGGGGACGTCCCCTTAGGTTAAAGTAATTCTGGAAAACCGGCCCATAAGGGTCGAGGAAGGTGGAGCTCTCTTCATGCTGCCTCTCTTTCGTGTGCGTGAGACAGGTCTGCCATCTATTTTCTGGAGGCGCAAGCAAACCATTATAATGGACCTCTATGGCACCAACTTTTGGCTCAAATATAATGAAAACGCGCCAATTTTTTAATGTCCGCTTGCATTGCTTGTAGCGACATTCTTCGTGGCATAACCTTGGGATTTTGGAATCGATCTTGCCGTTTTTGAGGTACTGAGATCAAGTACTAGTTAATACTTGGTGCGGTACCTAAGTACCATCATTAGAAGCAAATCAATGGGTGGATGACAATGATATTATATCATTGTTCATATGTATGGGACTAAGCGTTTAGGAATCAGAGTGCGTTTTCTTTCAGCCAGCCCAAATCAAAGGGTGCTGCGCCCCCTTAAGAGAAGCCTGTCTCTTCTCACTCCCATTTCATTGGTCGCTGAGAAGAGGATTTCTAAATGAAGCTGCACCGACGTACACGACTTGATCGTCGTGTATGTTCATTTGATATTATCGTTGAACATTAAAACATTGATGGAAGAGCATGCTTGCAATTTGCGATGGGACAGACGAGAAAACGTTAAAAATTAATTTTCCTTCCCTGAAGTTATTCTTACGTCTGTCGCATTGTAGTGCAGTTTCATGAATTTAAAAAGTTCTCTTTGAAAATGTTGGAACTTTTCCTCAGTTATCCTTCTGACTCTGGTCTGCGTCGAACGCAAATCTGGTCAGATTACGGCAAAAACTTAAATAAAAATTAATCGAAATTGGAATGGATGAAATCGCAGAGACGAAGCGCCGAGATTTTCTCGCTTCCAGCGGCCAGTGTCACGCGCCGTGATTCGATCTGAGAGAACTTCAAGTTACTTCTGATGAAAAGACGAATCCGCGGACGACAGACGCAACCAGATTGCGTAAGACGGACGACAGATAGAATCTTGAACGGACTCTGTCCGCTCAAGATTTACCGACAAAAGATGGATTCTGCCGATTAACAGATCGATTTTCTTGATTCCATCTTAATGCAATGCAAAGGTTATGTGGTAAAGCTTTGAAGGACGGTTTCGGAAACGGGTGCGTATCGAGGAACAGCATGTCCGTCGATGCCACCAATCCAATTACGCAATAGTCGCTTTCTTTCCACCGAAGAGACCAGTGGTCGGTGACTTCAAGAAATAAGTGCCGACCCTGCTGACAGCGGACCAGTCTGCCTCATCCTCCCCCCCCCCCCCCCAAGCCTGCATCCACCATCGAAGGGCTTGGCTCCAATTTCCCCTCCAAGCGAGACAGGGAAGCGGGAAGAACCCTCAGCGACATGAGACTGCGACACGTGAGTGCACATAAGCGTATTTCCTCATCTCGAAGCCTGTGTTGAAGCCTACTTTCTTCGTTTGGAAGCTTCAGGTTTTTTATTTTGTTGATCCAGCACGGCGACAGAAAATTCCTCATGCCTTTAGTTTCTCTTAAGGTTTCCATGAAAAATAAGCAGGAGTATAACCCTGTGCACTAACCCTAGTTTTCCATGCTCTCACCGAAATTATCCAATTATCCTTTTTCACTTTTGCAAAAGGCTCTGGTCAATGTCTATTTCTAATCTAAACCTGAGCTAAGCAATAACTGTATTAAGTCTGTATTTAAACTGAAACGCAGATGAATGTCCGTGTTTGGCCTTTCCGTTCTAGGCAGATTATTCAGACTCATTTTTGTAATTGCCAAGGAACAAAGATTCACTTATGTATTTTGGATCATCCGTCGAGTTACATTTAATTTTAGCATTGGCGAGAATAAGCCCACCCCCGGCGATTTCCATGAATGAGCGTCGAGTCATTCTTTTTCTTCTCGACTGACTCTTTAAGCCTGATCAAGCATAATCAGGGGCTGTCGATTCCATCGCAGACGAAAACGTTCGGATTCGTGCTCGCTATAGTGGAGGCCCACGCCTCTTTGTATCTCTCCATATATCTATCACCTCGGTATCGCGAGACAACCCTAGCACCGGGCTGAAATTTCAGTCCGTCAGCGCTCGAAGATTCCAGAACTTGCATGCTTTGGGCTCTGTTTTCTCGTTGCGTAATGCGGGAAAGGAGGTCTCCGGTCTGCAACTTCAGAGGAGACGAATGCTTTGCCGATGCACGAGGAAGACGACTTTTGAGGGATGGGGGATTACTATTCTCCTCGGTTAGGGAGCAATAAAAGGAAAAGGTCCCCAGACGGGCTTGCGCCTGTGGGCAGTTAGATGCTTCGGAAGTGGTTTACGTTTCCTGAGCACGTCTGTTGTCCCTGAAAGTCTGGGTCCTTTCACCGCAGAACGACATCGTGTTGACGTCACTTCGGAAGTGTGAGCTAACGGCGTTGCGTTGGGGGGCTAGGTGGGGCATGTGCCCCCCACTTCCCCTCCCACCTCACACACACTTTTCAAGAAAAAAGAAGCGAAAACAGAAGGAAAAGACCCATGGAAAGAATGAGTTCCTGAGTCCCCCACTTTTTCTTGCGAGCCCCTCCCCACCTTTTCCATCCTTACTACGCTTATGCTGTGAGGCGCAGGATCGCTCGTTCGAGGAGATTGGCTGCCTCGTGTGACGTCATGCTAGCCGCCACATGGCCTCAGGCTCCCCAGTTATCGTCAACGGCGCCTTGTCCTATTTTAGTGTCAAAGTCGGGTTTCGGTCACGCCTGTCTTAACTCCTTTTCATTCTTCACGAGCCACAACGACATTCGATATTATTCTCGTGGAAAACACTAGCAAGGAGACCAAACTAATAAATTTTCAAAATAAATTCCTTTCGATAGCCCTGAAACACATTCAGGGTGTAGCAAAATCCAGCCAAGTTTCTTCAATTCATGTTTATATTAGCTAAACATGACCTGGATATGTTGGTGAAAGGGAATAATAATGGGATTTTGCAATAGGGCGAAAGAGTGAAAATGATAATTCTCAATGAAAGAAGGCCCACCACCAACTGAGGCTCACCTCATTCTTAATTATCAAATATAAATTTAGATTGGGAGACTTACCGGTTGTTATATGGAGAGGAGGGTGGGGGGGTCTTTCCTTCACACAGATCGATGATTCTGTGCGAAAGAAAGACCACTTCGCTCTGTCGTTATCCTTCATGAAAATTTATTGATCTCGCACGAGTTAAAAATGAGCGTTCTGATGAGGTGTTACAATAAGAGCAAGTATGTCTTGGGCTCATCACATTTGCTGCTTCTGGTGAAATTGTGAGGGAGTTCGAGACTGTCCAATTCCTGCAAGTGTCGACGAAAGCTTCCCATAGTCCACAGAGATCTGGATTAACGCATGAGGAATCTCTTTGGGTTTTACGGCGGCAGGAGCTTGCAGCAAAAAAAAAAGTTCGGCAGCGTCCACCAGCCAGCGTGCTTTGCTCGAAAAGTGCAAAGCTGTGAGGAGGCAAGACGATTCGTGGCTGGATGGCTGGGCATCCTTAAGGACATTTAAGTTATTGAATAAATTCAATACGAATTCAGGACGCGATGAACGAGAAAAGTGAGTCGGCGTCGAGCTTATGACGGTTGCAAAAAATGTTTGGCTGGGGAATATAACACCTTGCTGGAATCTGCTACGATGCGGCAGAATTCCCGATTCAGACCAAGTAAAATCATCTCTTTCTCCATGCCTTCCCATTTCATCCTCATCTTTTTGACCCGACGCAGCCCTTAATCTGGATCCTAGTGGCGCTGATGGTGCAATCCCTGCCGGGGGAGGCAGAAGGCGGACACATCATTCACAGTTACCCCCCCCGCGGCCGGGCCCCCGGGCTGGGCAACCTCCGCAACTTCGCCAAGTTCGACCACATATTCCACCCTCGCAAGCGGAAGCCGCTCATACTGTGAAGCGCTGCCGGCTTGGAAGCGAGTCGACAGCCCGTTCCACGCGATGCATGGACTTCATGCTGCTCCGAGTGAATCCATGAGTTCTCTCCCTAAGTCAAGAGGCAAAGAACCTTTCGAATGCATATCTAGATAGGAAGCGATCTTGAGTAATATATATATTTCCAACTTTGTGCATTTTTTGTTGCCATTTTCAGGCATGCTTCATGATTGACTTACATGCCTCGCTTGCTTTCCATGTTAAAGAAAAGAGCTGATAAGAGGATTCAGCACGAATACAGAATACAATGTGGTCTGCAATATGAAAAAGGGTCGTTTCTCTGTTTAGCTGATAAGGATTTGCCTCAATTCATTGTCCATTTGTACTTAAAGTGACACCTGCTAATATGGCCAAAAAATGGCACGGAAAAGACATTTACTCAGAATTCGTTTCACATGTGAATTCTTTTGTTTTTCTAGCGAAAGGTTTTTCAATTGGATTGTTGCCTTGGTTATTCCTATTGTTTCTGCTAATATGGCCAAAAAATGGCACGGAAAAGGCATTTACTCAGAATTCGTTTCACATGTGAATTCTTTTGTTTTTCTTGCGAAAGGTTTTTCAATTGGATTGTTGCCTTGGTTATTCCTATTGTTTCTTTCAACTGGTATTATGAAAATTGTCAGCTATTTTTGTTGTGAAGATGCTCTATACCCTCTACCTCAACTTTCACCATAAAAATAAAAAAAAGCGAGCCGTAGCACTCGGACACAGGGGCAACCTGGAGACGATAATCATCGTCACCATCGTCCCCTCGGGCCCAAGCGTCGGACGAAACGATCCCCCCCTTCAATCCAACGTCAAGGGAACGAGGAGCCACCTTAACGCGTGGCAGACAAGTTGCGTGATGGAAGGTAAGTGCCTGACAGGCCTCGGATAGTCCTCTTCGGCCACTTGCCCATTCCCTGTCCTTCAGTTAGTCCCCATTCGAGAAAGGTCTTGAAGAAGCAATACGGTTATTCAGACGCTTCATTCGGCATCACTTGCAATTCGAATTCAGTGATGAACTGCCGTGATGGGTTGGAAATAGATAGTTTCACAGCGCTCATGACACTGGCGTAAATATTGCTCTGAATAGACGTGGCAGTATTTGTGCAGTTTGTGCCACGGAGCCATGGAATACTTGTAACGGCTTTTTAAGACCAGAAAAGAGAATGAAAATCAATAAGAAAATGCCTCTTCAGTGCGAAACCCCCCCCCCCCGAGGAAAAAAAAAGCAAACTCAGGGGAGTGAAACGGTTAAATGGTTAAAAAATGACAAACATTTCCACATTAGGCCTGAGCAGTGATGAAAATTATAACCACAAGAGCATCACTAGCAATAACTCAGGCAGTGGTAGCAGTAGTCATGCCAGCAGTGGTTTTGGCAGAGGCGATACAACCGGTCCGAGAAGGAACTCTTAGAGTTAGATCCAGGTACTCCACGTTGCAACTGCATGATTCCCATGAGGTGACGGCATGCGTCCAGTAGACACGAGACATAGAATTGCGCATCTACCGCATTTTGACATTGACCCGTCATTCAAGGGACGAAGGAGCGGTGCAGGAGCCTTCGTAGTAAAGTCGCATTGGTCGATCCTCTGTCCACAGTCTCTCTCATCCTCCCAACGAGTCGGCTTGCATCCATCGTCCAAGAGGTCAGTTCTCATATCCGTTCAAGTCGAAACAGGACGCAAGTAACTTCTTTAGCGACATGAGGCTGCGAAATGTAAGTGCATGCATGCGTACCTCCTCATGATCTTAGTAAGTGGGGAGACGGAATATTTCCCGAAGGAGCGTTTTTGTCCACTTATATCCTCCTGGACCTTGCAAGCTGAGAGGAAACTTCCCATGCTTTTAGTTTCTCCTTCAGTTTCCAGGTAAACAACCCCTTATAGAAGGCCGTTTGTTGAATACAAAGTCTATCCTATTTAAACCCTAAATCTTGAAGGGTTGTCATCCCAGGTTAAGGCAATTTATTTTCAGTTTTGAATGGGACCCGGTGGACCAATTGCAGACGGATCAGAAAAGCTCGAGAGATTTTATGTTGTAGTTAGTGGTAAAGAAATGTCATAGGTTTTTGAAGTTCAATTTTCCTTTTCGCATTTTTTAACTACCTTCAAGATGGAGATGCAATAATCGATGCAGGCCATTCATTCAACGGCACATTGGGGTGTAATAGCAGGGTTGATGGTCTGAATTTCTAAAAAGGAAGAGATTTTGATCATGTCTAGAAAACATGTCTCGATGTGAATTATTACTCTCATTTTCTGCATTTTTTCGAATTTAAATTAAATTTCTTTCATAGAGCCGGAATGAAACAGTAGGGAAATTCAATAATCTGAGGTCGTGAAGTTTCACAAGTTCACCAGGTTTTCATCGAAATTACACAGGGGCCTGTTCCTCGCCTCTGGTACCCTCCGTTAGAAAGGGGTTCGCACCCGATCATCATTGACCTTTAAAGGTCAAGGATCGCAGGAAGCAATTGTTCACGCTCATTCCGATTCGTTCAAGTCGCTTGGAAAGCCGGAATGAAATTTCTCTTAGTCGACTCTCGAGGTCACTAGAAACTGCCTGCGTTTGTCTTCTCATATAGGAACAGGGGAGAAGCCGGCGAAGGCCGATCAGAGCTGCACCGGCTGAAAGGGAACTGAAGGTCGAGCTTAGTTTTTAATTTAGTTTGTTAAATTTAGTTAATGTTGAATTTTCATGATCGCTTTTCACATTGCACAAGAAAGCTCATCAGCTTCGAAGGAGAGGCTGGTCTCAACATGGGTTCTAATGATGAAAGGGGTTCGGTTTGGGTACAATAATTTCCATAATGATCAGGTGGTCAAGTACAAGTGCTTGGAGCTTTAGCACAAGTGTCAGTAGTTGAAGCAGGAGAAAATTCTCGCGTAAAATACGCGACAATTTTACGCGACACAGAGGCATACACACTGACGTGCAGGTGATTGAATGAGTCTCGCTCCTTCAAAATTGTGAGGAGAGATGAACAATTTGGGAGTTATCGACTTGAAACCTGTTTTGGACCTTTTTGAGAACATGTCCGCGATACGGTTTCATCAATTTTCAATCAATAAGCTCCATCCCTCCCCCTCGTTTAAATCTGCTGCAGCCCGTCTTCTGGATCCTGGTGGTGCTGATGGCGCTTTTCTTGCCGGGAGAGGTCGAGAGCTCGGAAATCATCCACCGCTACAGGCCCCGCGGCAACGTCCGCGGGCTCGGCAGCGTCCGCAACTTCGCCCGGTTCCGCTACGTGCATCACGCCCCCCGGAGGCATCCGCTCATACCGTGAAGCCTGTCCGGTCTCTGAGGTGAGGCGAACCCCACTGCCTGTTGCTTCAAACGCTTCTAAGGATGCATTCACCTACCTGATGGCAATGTGCTGTAATAAAATTTCATTTTCTGCTTTTAGAGAAAACTGTCACGAATTGCTCCAATTCCTGAAATTTTCATTTCTTTTGTATTTGCAGCCATGTTAGTTGTTCCTTGCTGATTTTGCTGTTTTTTTTTTAAAATTTGCCTCTCCACTCTCACCCTGGCGACAAAAGCATCAGCAACAGACACCGTTATTGCCTCTTGCGCGATGCATGAATACATTAATTTCTCATTAAATCTCGCGTAAATTCAGGCACTCAGTGCAACGATAGCCATCATCCGTTCCCGTTCATTCCATCCTACAGTTTTCTCAGGAGAGTGCCATTCAAGAGTCAACAAAAGAATCACCTGGTATGGGCAGATAACCAGGGTCTCGAAAAAATTATCGCACGAAGGTTTCTGGGGAAATCGATCAATTGAAACACGATTTCTTCATAAAATATAAATTAATTCGATTTCGTGAATATATCGAATTTCATCAAAGTCCACATAGACCGCGAAGCAGCCAGGAAAAAATCAATATGCTTAACGGAGGGTGATGGAGGATGGATGAGTTCATCCAAGGGAAGAAACCGCGAAGATTATCTCCGACCCTGGAGGCCCAGTAACGACGCAGCAGTCTCCATGGGCGTGGCTCCCCGCCCATACGGCAATCTCGAGGATCGCCTCGCACTGGATCTACAATTTCACACCGAGGCGGAGAACTGAAGACTACACTCAGGGGACTGTAGCAAGAAAAGCGATAATGAACCTGGACTCGGTGCATCGACCGACTGCTCACGCGGCAACACGAAAGATACAGCATTCTTAAGCGACAGCTCTCATGCAATGACGCCGAAAAGCAACAGCGAGACAAATGTCAATCATTCCTATTTGCAAAGGACTGATTTCACGTGAAGTGTTTCTCATTAATTTTACCTTTACAAACCGTCTCCCCTAGGTGGATCTGGAACCAGGTGGATGTCCCTTCAGGCGCAATTCCACCTGTTCGAGGGATGTTCACCTGGTTGAAAATCCACCCTGGGTGAGGAGCGACACCCACTCGGTTCGAAGTGCACGTGAGCGAATGACCAGGTGGATTTCCACCAGGTGGGACACCTGGATCTAAATCCGCATGCTGTCCGTCGCCTTGTTCAAACAGGCGGATGCTAATGAACGTTTTGTGGTGGTAAGCTCAAATTTTTCAGTCAGGAGAATTTCTGGACATGCAAATTCATAGATCGTTATGTTATGTTATTTCAATATGCTTCAGTGGAACACTTAGCGATTCATTGCGCCTGTCTTTATTACCCGACGACAGTAGACGAGCGGCTCGGGTGGAACGAGAAACGCAAAGAACCTGAAGTAAGGCGGGAAGAAACCGTGGGGGAACAGGTGGAGACCGGACTTTTTTTTTATTGAGCGTGACTTCTTGTGGTCACGTCGCGGACACGATGCGCAGAATGATGTCTTTAAAATACTACATGCTAGAAAGTGAAGGATGACCAGCCTCTGAAAGAAGAAGCTGACATAGTGTCCTTGACCTTCACGAAACACAATAGCCCATTAGCACCTTCTCGGCTGGGGTCGGCCGGTCCCGTCTCATCCTCCATGCAGCACGCGACCCTCACAAAGGCTCAGTTCTCATCCTCGAAGCGGAGCAGGACGCGAGAAACTTTTGGACGACATGAAGCTGCGGAAGGTAAGTGCTCGCGCACTTCCTCATGACTCGGCGAACCCGTGGTGAATGGCAAGTTTGACGATGATGAAACCCAGCTAACTTAAAACCGAAGTGCCCTAAACTGCCTTTTCAACGCCGTACGAGTTCGACCTTGCAGTAAAGTAGCACAGGTGCCGTTCAGGATTCATTTCGCGATTCATCGCAGCCGCATCGTCACACCGAAAGAGCACCCTCTCATTGACTACTCACGTGATGAAATGAGCCGAACTGAGATTGAAACTGTGGTTAGCAGCGGCCGACCTGTGTCGTGGGATATGGAGATCTCTCATCCGGACATCCTTGAATGAATGGCATCCACCATGGATTTAATGCTTCCTGGCAGCATTCCCGCCTCCAGACGGGCCGAACTTTCCACGTCCGCGCTGAAAGTGTGAATGAAACTAAACAGTCTTTTAGTCTGTTTACCTTAACGCGTCCTCAACGAGATATCTGGAAGACCAAAGATTCACTCTTGGCCTAATTGTAAGTCGATAATTGAGTTTCTTTTTAAAGAAGGTAGGCCTTCGCGTGATCTGAAGGCAAACCGTCGGTTTGGTCTAGGCATAAAGTTTGTGATTCCCGTAAAGAAGGAGAGGGGGGGGGGTTGAAGAAAGGGAAAGCTTTTGGAAAATGATTTTCACATTATTTCATGATTCCTATGTATACTGTCAAATGTCATTCATTCCCTCTGTGCCTGTCTCCACGCCTTGATAAAGGTATAGAAGGGTTTTGCCCTGCTGAACCTGACAAAAGACGCGTAACGCACGGCAAGGGTTCCGAGGCTTCGAAGATCAGTTTCTTTGCAATGGATACATTGCCTGACATGAATATCTGACTTGCATCGACAAGAGAGGTTCCGGGAATGAATATTTATTTTTGGTCGAATCTCGGTACTTCACGTTGAAACCGGGTGACTCGCACCAGGTGACAGAATACATGCAATTCAACCGAGAAATCTAATAGCGAATCTTTGTTAGTGAATGGAGGAAGGGGGAGGGGGGGGGGGGGGCAGTGGAAGAACCCCGTGATAAAGTTCCTCCGTGGAGGCCAGTGGAGGATCGGCCAGTCTTTCTGCTCCCCCCTTCTAAGACGGCTTGCATCCATCGTCCAAGGTCTTAGCTCTCGTATCCGTCCCAGTCGAAATAGGACGCAAGAAATTTCTTTAGCGACGCGAGGCTGCGAAATTTAAGTGCATACGTATGTCCTTCGAATTAATTTGTTGTGTGCCAGCGGGATTAGTTTTGGTTTCCGTCGCACGTCCGCCGTCCCCATAATGCCTCGTCCTTCCCTCGTGGAGTGACCTTCACACTTGGTTCAACGGTTGACGTGAAGTCCATGCTTCATTCCAGGCCACTTCGTGCAGAAACACGAACGATACAGCATTCTCGGACAATAACGCGTACCATGGGAAGCTCCTATTTTTCGTGTATTCACGATCGAGAATAATTCTGGTGATGCACACGCAGAGATCGTCAGATGTAGGAGCTCATTCGATATGCTTCATTGGAACTTTGGGTGATTCATTATCCTTAACCTTTAAAAACACAAAAAAGTAAACCTGAATGGTGCGTCCAAAACACATCCAGGAGCACGAAGTAGCTGAAGCGAGACGTGAAGGTGCTCAACTGTTGGGGAACAGATAGAAACATTTTTTGCTGCCCTTGACTTCGTTCGGTCATATCGCGGACACGATGCGTAGGGTGATGTTAGGAAAAAAAATTGTCATGCAAGGGAAGGATGACCGACCGGTAAAAGAACCTGTCAGAGCACGTAGCGTCCTTGGCCTTCAAGAGACTGGAACGTAATAGGAGAGGCCCCATCAGGTAGCATCCTCTTGGCTGGGGAATCGGCCGGTCCCGTCTCAACCTCTACTAATGCAGCTCGCGATCCTCGCTAAGTCTCAGTCCTCCTCGATCTTCGAAGCGGAGCAGGGCGCGAGGGACTTCTGGACGACATGAAGCTGCAGAACGTAAGTGCTCGTGTATTTCCTCTATCAGTGAACCCGTGGTGAATGGAAAGCCCAGTCGAGTTCCTTCGATCGGAATTTTGTTCCGTCTCGTATTCTCGTTGACCTTGGAGACATCCCATCCATCGTCCTTTTCGAATTTTTTTGAGTTTCGACGACGTAAGGGTGCGCTCTCTTGAAGCCGTTTGCTGGTTAAACTCAGCCTAAAGCCTGTGTCCTAAGCTGTATTTTCAACGCCGTACGAGTTTGATCTCGGAGTGAAGTAGCACATGTACTGCTCAGATTCATCTAACGATCCATGACAGTACCTCGCAGAAGCATCGTCATACAGAAAGCCTTTCTTGATATTGGACTGGATTCTCACTGTCAAGTTCGTGTTAAGTGAAGGGAATTTTTCTTAGCGTTCATGGTGTTTGGGTCGAAAGTTATCAGGAAACGTAATTCCTCTTCACCAAAACAATTTTTTTCTCATTATGAATATGAATTCGAAGTATATCGTGAGATTATCATCTACGCTATTTTTGGGTTTATTACCTTGTGACAGGGAATTATGCAGGACGAGTTCTTGAAATTTTGCATTCTGAAATTTGAAAAATTCAATCAAATTTATAACATGACATCGTAATCTGGGGAAAAAAAAATTATCTGCGACTCAGTGCTGAGTGGCTTGAAGCTTTTCATCAGGGAATGCTGGCTTGAAATGCAGAAATTTCGTTTCTAATGTTCAAAGACGAAAGTGGAGTAGAAAATGGACCGATTTTGATTTCTTTCCTTTTCTTTCGACGAATTAAATTGAACGAAACGAATTTACTTATCATTATGGTCGGTTCGCATTCTTCTTCACTTAGATTGTTTCTAGGCATTTGTGCAAATTTTGATTCTTAAAAATGGGTCACAATAACGCACGTTATAGTTTCTTTTTTGTGTGATTAATTTTCCAAAGAGATACTTTCAGATAAGGTACGAAGAATGGGTTAAGTGTCGGTTCGATCCGCTGCTGTGGAACTATGGCCGAGCGGTCAGCGAGGAATGGCCACCATGCAAAGACCTTATAAGACCGATGAACGAGGAATTTTGCTGCCAGTGTTCGGGGGGCCCAGCGCAGTCCGAGGGATGGCCGGATGAGATAGGGATGGGATTCTTCTGTCCCGTTCCATTCGTCACAGGTTGTTCTCATGCGACTCGAGCCATAGGACCCACCGCTTCACAAATTAGACTTATTGTGCCCAACACAGAGAAAGAACGTGGGTGCTGGTGGCATGCACTTTTAAGGCAGGAAGGAACTCAAAAATCGAGTGTCTGAATTTTTTTTTTTTAAACGTGGACTGGGACGGACATACACAGACAAGGACAAATGCCACAAGCGGCGACACCGAGTAGAGGAAAGGGAATTCTATATCGGACATCCCTGACGACATGGCCCCACCTTCCCACGCTTCCTGTCGTGACGTATCCCGTTTTCACGGGCCCGGGGAAGGTGGTGGCATCTTCGATGCCGGCCATAGGCCCTCCATCGCTGCACATCGGGCCGCCAGGGCCGATGTGGCGGGTGCTAATGAGGTGCACCAAGCCCCTACCTCTCACACCATGGAGCACAGAGTGGCATTTGCTTCAGCCCAAGGGAGAGCAGGTAGTACCCGAGAGCAGCCGGATGAACTGTCGACCCAGGAGAATACCGCCTGCGGTCGGATTCGAACCTGGACCTCCCGCGTGCGCCCGGGCCTTATCCACTGAGCCACGGTGACGAAATTCTGAAATTTGAAATTTGGCTTATAATTATTATAGGGGGTCTTAAGAGGAGTGGAAGGAGGGGCCTCCCAGTGTCCTCTGACCAACAGTTTCGCTGAAGTTCATTCTTGAAGCTAGCGCCAGATGGCCATTTACTGAAGTCGCCGTGACTCCCAAACCCTTTAATTCAGAGATGCGAAATGAACGCTTCCGTTCAGCTGAGACATTGATTTTTGATCGGAAGACGTCCTTGCATCATACGTCAAAGGGTTTGCGATTCATGGTGAAAAGTCCAAAATTCAAATGTTTACAGTATTTCGCTGACTACCAAAGTCAGACCATCTCGTGAGTCTCATGCGAAATTTCAATACATTTTTCCAGAGCGTTCACTTGGTACTCGGAGAAAGAAAGTTGTGAAGCATAGGAGCCAGCCGAGCTGTTCCTCCTTCCGAACAATAGTGTGAAGTGGAGCGAGAATAGGGAGAATGGGCGAGAGGTGAAAATATTAATATGTATTAAACGTACGAGATGAGCAGATTCGCAAATGTAGAAGAAAATCAGCGAATCGAATAAGGTGCAACGGAGTACGGTCGTAGACCTAACGGCCGCAAGTCGCCAGGTTCCAGCTAGCCATCGATCCTCAGTTTTTTCGCGGGTTCGTAGGATGCATGTGTGAAGGCGCCAGGAAGACCCAGAACTCAGGCGACTGCAGCCCGTCCTCGTCCTTCTATGCAGACGGTGATCTGGATCCTGGCGGCGACGACGGCGCTGCTCCTCCCCGGGGAGGCGGGAGGCGGCCACATCATGGGGAGCTACCAGCGCCGCGGCAGCGCTCGCGGACTGGGGACCGTCCGCAACTTCGCCAAGCTGCGCCACAGGACTCACCGGTTCCTCCAGAAGCAGATCGTGCCGTGAGGCTTGGTGGGAGGACGTGAGGCCCTCCTGATTCGCTATTCGTGCTGATTTTCTGCATTCGTTTCCCGTCGAAATAAAATGCTTTTAGCCTGATTTCGTGGCTTCTTCGTGATAGTAGCCAAGACAGCGGGTGAATGTTGAAATTATTTCCGCTTAAACGCGGTCATGTCCAAAATGCAAACCTGGATGTGACTTCATCGTCGTGTTTATGTTTACTTAGCATTCAATTGAATAACGTGTGAAATGTGTTCATATACCATAAACATGAAAATTGAAATTAAGGGGAAAAATAAGCCGATATCCCCCCTCCCAAAAAATCAACTCGATGAGCGTGCAAAAAAAAATTAAAAGTAAAAAACACGGGAAAAGTGAAATGCTGAAAGCTCTTGGATAATTTTTTTTTCCCCAGTCGATAATTTAAAACGCAAATTTTAAGCCCTCGTTTGGCCTTGAGACCAACGATTTGGGCTTTAAGCTATTCTTTAGTTGTTCCGGCTGCATATGAAACTTAATCGAATTCGGTAAGGCCGAGCCGATACCATCGACAAATGGGGATCCAAATGGAAATTGGGTACCCTGCACGGCAAGGGAGAAAAATGTCCCTATCACAGCGAATGCTCGAAAGGAAATCCAATTCGTCTCACGGCAGGAATCCACGAGCCCATGGGGACGCTGGACATTTTTTTTTTTTTCTAAAGCCGATGAGACTCCTGAAAATTCCCGAAAGACCTGGCAACAGGAATATGATCCTTCGGGATCACATGCATTTCCCACAGGATTCGGGGTTAACTGTGGGTCTTCATTTGGAATCCACGTCGATTCGGTGGGGGACAAATCGGTTTTTGAATAAGTATTTTCGAGGCCGTTACATCGATCACTTGTCGAATGCATTCCAGTCCATCAGCGTCAATTTTGACATGCGGATGGGACCTTTCGATTCATATTGACATTTATGAGAACTTTCAGGAGAAATCTTGTCAAAAAGGTTGTGAAAACTTGTTTCCATCTGAACGTCTACATCAGCCGGAAAAAAGTGCATGAAGATCGTGTGATAAGATTTTAAATATGCCTTTGGAAGGTGATTCTCAGACTTTTCATGGGAGCAACCCATGGAGCTTTCCCCCGTTTCTCCGAGTTCAGGGGCCCGGCGATCCTCTCCGATCGTCGTTTCCGCCTCTGCAATCCTGGCATGGCCGGACATGGCCGAACATGGCCGGACATGGCCGGAGACCCTGTCGGCCGTCTTTCTGCTTCTGCGCTCGCGCGTTGACTCGATCTTGGTGATCCTGATCGCCCGTTTTCCTTACGACTCGCGATCTTCAGCCTCTAGCTCAGCCTTCAATGTCATTCCTCCAATAGTTGCAAGAGAACCTGAATCGCTCACAGATTTAAGAGGCGATTAGGTCCCCCCTCCCTTTCTTATTTCTTGGTTTTAAGTAGGGTTGCACCGATGTATCGGCTAACACCGGTATCGGCCGCCGGTGGTGGACTATCGCCCATCGGCAGGCTTGGAACCGACCGGTGCCGATGTTCAAAGAAGAACGAACGAGGAAAAAAAAAACCACGTGAACTTGGGCTCGGTAGCCGATTTTTCAGTAGGAATAAATTATCGCAGTTCATCCATCGATGAAATGACGTCAATTTCGATAGATTGGCTTCATCGCCGTCGCGAAGGTCACAACCTCCCCCCATTCAAATCCTCGAATCGCAAGCGATAGATTATGGACGGCGGACGTCCGCGCCTCGATCGAGGCAAGAAATGGCGGAAACGAGGCTGAAACACGATCCCGATCGCAGTGAGGAAAAACTGAATCCTCCGAAACTCTCACTCCCCGCCGGCATCGATGCACTATCGATGTTTCAGGTCGATTCATGTGTATATCCGCGGGAAGCGGACCCTTCGTGCTTCCCACAGGCTTTTCCTCGCGCATCCCAGCAGCTCATCAACCGCCGCCTCGCGTTTGGGAACCTTCCCGCCGAAAGTCGGTGGATTGTCGTTTCCCTGTATTTGAGGGGAGGAAACTCGAAGGAATTCTCTTGGAAAGGGGGGGAGGCTGTCCTTGAGAATGTTGACGTTAATTATGCTCGAGTCCTCGTGCAATAACGCAATAATAACATGCTTCCTCCTCATCAGTGTCTCCTGCTTCCTCATCTGTGCCTTCTGCCTCCTCATCTGTGCCTTCTGCCTTCTCACTATCACATGATGAGATTCGCTTCTATGTTCCTTGCCACCAAATATTATACCCGAATCCAAGGAAGGCACGTCGTTGGGAATCTGATCGTAAATTAGCTCATTCGTGAAACTTCCTCCTATTCGCGACGTCAAAAACTTCCATGTAAACTGATAAATAAAAATCAGGAAAACGCTCAATGCTTACAGAAATGAGTATGAGTTGCTTGCACGCTGCAAAGCCTGTGGTGTTCTCACACTCACGAAGAACTCAACCATTAGAATAGCTTGTAGAGGGAAAGTTCTCCAGCATCGATGCACAAAAAGGCATTAAACAGCGTTAAAAAAAAAAATCCAATCGAACCAAACATCAATTTATTGGAAAGTAAGCCGGGAAGCGATGTACAGAAGCGTGCAGAAAGCCTCGAATCGTCGAAGGCATGCGTGCGACCTCCTCGCGTCCTCCCGCCCAGCCTCACGGAATGAGCCTCCTGCTCAGCTGCCCCTGGTGCCTGTGGCGCAGCCTCCCTGCGTGGTGCCCGGTCGCCTGCGCCTTCTCCTTGCCGCGGGCGTTGTAGGTCCTCAGCGGGTGGTCGCTCAGGCCATCCCCGAGGGAGAACAGCGCCATCAGCACCGCCAGGATCCAGCACAGCGCCTGCAGGTCAAAATGCAGATTTAATTATTTATAGTGAGATCCGTTCCGAATCAGTCTGAAAATTATGTTTACTCAGATTTCGCAATGTCGGAAAGGTAGTTCATGCCTTCTGAAGACAGTAAAGACATAACTGTAGACTGCTCTGACGTGATTTGGAATCACCGTTAACCGCTATCAGTTCGCCAGCGTGTTCAAGGTTACAACGACTCCTCGTTAGGAAGATACTTCATATATTGTGGCAACCAGTATTGGGGGAGATCCACTAAGATAAAGGTCTGGAAGGATTGGGGGGGGGGGAGAATTAGAAAATCTGATCCATCTACCCCATATTTGATATGGGTGAAGGGTATAATACCTGCGTAATTGAGGTGGGGAAAAAAACAGGACACTCTCGTTCGAAAGCCAGGCCCGTTACTCTCAGGGGGTTGTGGTCGTTGTTTTCCCACCTCGAAGGTGGGAGAACCGCCGGGTCCCACAGATTAAGCCCATCTACAGCATATGATTCTCGATTCGACAACTTACTTGATGCACCCCCACCCCCGCGACTCTCCCGCGCGGCCTTTTATCTCATTAGATTGAGTATGCCTATTGTCATGTACGTCGACTTAAGCCTTCTTACGAAGAATGGCTCCCGCATAACTCCCGGCACTGTCTCTCTTGCTTTGTGTCCCACTCCTGCGTCCGACGATAAGGAAACAAGTTTATTGACCTCATGGCGTGAAATGGCAACTGATCAATACTGACTGACACGACCACGATTTCCCATGCCACTGGCACGCTCCGCCACCCTCTTCTCTCACACAGCAAGCCCTTTATTCCAAGGCATTCCACCCAAAAAGGCTACGGCGCAGATCTGCGCTGGGTCTCTTCCACGCCCCTCGGGGTAAATGCCCCACCAGAGACCTCCAGTTCTCGAGATTTGAGGCCTATGCGGGCTGCGGGCCCAACGATCAGCCCATGCGATTCGCAGTCGTAGTTTTGGGATGTAATAAACAAACTGGTCTTCAAACTAAAACCACTTTTAAGCACCGGAAATTTCAAGCTTTTCCTTTAAATTTTTTTTGTTGCTGTTGATGGGCCACCTTTCCTCCCTGCCATCCTTCGCTGATCCCCTGGGCCTAAGTGACATCGTCGAATTTCCCTGATCCGCCCTTAATTCCAGTAATGATAAACGATTTCGAATGGGAAGGAAGAAAATCTGGACATTCTACATTTTAAATCAAAACTTCTTTATGAGAAACTTGAAGCCATTCCGCATCTGAGTGGCGGTTGAATCCGGATTTTGCGCTAAATTGCCACGGCAAGCCATCATTTGGCATGGATATTTCAAATTGCCTCCGAGATTCCAACTCGTGAAATGGCAATGGCCCTGCTGAACTTTTCCTCTCCAGATTTTCGACTGTCCCATTTTTGCATACCACGAAAAAAAAAATACCTGTATGGAAATCTATGGAAATTCTCAGAATGCAGGGAAAAGTAGGTTGACGGAGGGGGCTACCCCTCCTCAGATCTGCCATCCAACTTAAAATTCGCCCCAAAATCGAATTAGTAGAACACTCAATTTGAGGACTATGGAAATGATGCAAATGTGAAATGGGCTGTTTTATCTTCAATCTTACAGCGCTTGTTTGCGTGAAATCATTTTTTTTTAATTATTAATACCAATTGGTTTCTATCAAAATCCTTTCAATACGAGCGAGAAGACGGTTACCCGTTACCCCGACAGAAAGAATCGAACTTATGTTCCAATCCACCACGGGTTCAACTGAGCACGAGGAAATACGCGAGCACTTACGTTCTGCAGCCTCATGTCGTTCGGGAGGTTCCTCGCGTCCTGCTCCGCTTCGAGGGTCGAGGAGGACTGAGCCCTTGCGAGGATCACGAGCTGTGGAGGTTGAGACGGGCCGGCCAATCCCCAACGGAGATGTCACCTTCTCTTCGTTTTCTCGAAGGACAAGGCCGCTAGGAGCTACGACTTCCGCGCGTTATTTCATCCAAGCCTGGCCTCCAATTTCACAGAGGAAAAAGAAACACCTTGTAAGGCATCGCTCTACGCAGCGTGTCCTTCACGTGACAGTGATTTATCGCTCCCCTGAAGGCTCGCTTGACAACTACGAAAAGCTTCTAGGCTGTGTGCTTAAATAAAAATAAAATAAAATAAATGATTTTTCTTCCCGATCTCTTTTTTCAAAGATTGCGGTCAGCTGTAAACAACGGCGGGTGGGTCATGCATATGCTCATATGTGGGATGGAGTTGCTTCAGCATGACAGCTGAGCAGGAGGTGAGGAGGGGGAAGAAACAAGAAGAGAGAAGTAAAAAAGACCCCCACAAAATAGAGTGTTCAACCACGTCCATGCTTGATAAAAACCACTCCTCCAGTAAAAACAGGCACAGCACAAAACTTGTCCTCAAAGCCTCTGACTCGCTGGTCTAGTCCCTTTCAGCAACACTGGATGCTGGTCGTGTCGTCTGCTCCTTAGACACGACACTACAGCTCCCTTGAAGACTCGCTTGACAACTACGAAAAGCTTCTAGGCTGTGTGCTTTAAAGAATAAAATAAATTATTTTTCTTCCCAATCTCTTTTTTCAAAGATTGCGGTCAGCTATAAACAACGGCGGGTGGGTCATGCATATGCTCATATGTGGGATGGAGTTGCTTCAGCATGACAGCTGAGCAGGAGGTGAGGAGGGGGAAGAAACAAGAAGAGAGAAGAAAAAAAGACCCCCACAAAAGGGGAGGAAAGCAAAACAAAATGATAAAATCAAGATTTGTTAAGCCAAAGCTGAAAGAATCGAGATAGTAATCCTTCTCGGAGGAAGATTAATCCGGTGACATAACAAGCGATCAATACTATTTAATCCTTTTGTTTTGTCAAGTGGTAAGGCAGATCCAGACGGAAGTTCTGAAAATTGGACCTCTCGCGTTCTTTTAACAAAGTACTTAATTATGTTACAAATAAAGAAAATAATGAATTATTGAAAAGAGACAGTCATACACTATATTATGGAATTCGACTAAAAATTCAACCAAAGTCTTCTTAAGGCACCTCAGATGAAACGGAACTTCTTAAAAAGGAAAAAAGTGAAGAAAGAAAATTGAATGGGAGGCCGACGAAGCCAACTTCTGACCTTAAATCAACATTCTTTATCTTACTCTTTTATCCGTTTTTCCTCTCGGGTGTCAAATCCGGGATCCGGATTGGATGCGGAGCTAGGTCAGCTTATAATCCGTTGGCTGATTTGGAGGTCGGCCTGGCTTAATCAATATGAGGTCGTTAGGACCTTGTGACCTCCTTAATGTATTTTCACAAGTTTGGTTAATTATTACATGAAAATGAGCATTTTCTTTTACTTTTGATCCAAGAAGTATCGCCTCCCGGCAAAAATTTTCAATTGACATCTTGGAAATCCGTTCATCTGTTTGGGATTTTCCCCGGAATGACACCGTGACACGGACAGAATGTATCTTATGTATTATGTATATTTATATACTGAAGATGAGAGATTGCGGGTATCGAATTCACACAACCCATCCATAAAAAAGAGGGTTTTTTTTTACGTATAGGGAAATTTAAATGAATTTCTGATTTCCCGATATAACCGTCTTGCACGGTTTCCCATGCCAAAGGTTCGCCACCCTGCCTTCTTCCACGGCATGCCCATTATACCGAACCGCTCCACCCGAAAATGCGTTTCTGCGCAGATCTGCTCCGGTCCCTTGGGATTCTCAAGCTTAGTGGCCTAAGCGGGCCGACCATGTCGGTTCGACGCGATTCGCGACTCGGAGCGCAAAAAGACAGAACCACAGAAACCACGTTCGCTCATTTTTTGAACTTTTGAACCAATAAGTATCGCCTCCAGGTCATGGAGCTTTCGATTGACACCTCAATTATTAAAATTTGTTCATCCGCCGAAGAGGAGTTTCCCGGAATGGCACACAGATTAGCCTCTCGTGTAAATGTTCTTATTCTATATACATGAATGTTCTCTTGGCATTAATTTCTATTAGTTTTTAATTGATGAAGTGCACCTGACCGATACCAGCCGGGAGAGCGATTTCACAGTCCCGCGGATTGCGGAACCGCTGTTCGGTTTTTCAAAGCGATCGTGCAACTCGCCATCGAGGAACATCGCGTTGCCATCTCGCCGAAACGGAGTGTCGTTCCCGTGGAACAGGAAAGCGAAACGGGAACATCAGAAACAGCTGACCGCTTTGTTTCTTATTTTTCTGCTTTTTTTTCTCATTACGGTATTGCATGAAGAGCTCCATCTTTCGATGGAGCTCTTCATGCAATACCGTAATGAGAAGTCCATCGTCGCATATTCTAAATTCATGCACGACCGACAATATCCTGGGATTTCTTTCCAATCGACATACCCACGCATCGAACCTATCGATCGAAGAGTGTCAGGAGCTGTCGCGCCCATAATTGCAATTATGTCACCCGACTGACATAATTGCAATTCAAGCTGCATCATCTGCATTCGTGAATTCCCCGTGATTGTCTCACGCACGAATCATCAAAAAAGTTTTTTTTTTGCCTTAAAACGCATTTACCAATCATTCTCTGTCGAGGGCAACAGGCATAAATCAAAATCCGCTCGGCGGTTAAATTTTGGATTGCCGCCGATGAAGTCCACGATCGCAATTGGCGATATGCACTTCCGTGTTGAAAATCGAAGCGAGGCAATCAACTGCTTCGTGCAACCGCGGTGTTCCATTACCATGGGCAAGCTTGCCACCGGCGATGATTATTTTTTCTAATAACAACCGAAAGGCCGAATTTAAGGCCAGAGTTCGAGAAGAAAAATTGAAACTCCGCATCGAAACTTCGATGATTGTGCAAGAATCGCCTGGAGCCTCCATGGTCACGTCTCTCGGCAGATGCATTAATTAGAACGACTTCCTTCGGTTAGTGCGTGGGAAATTAGGGAGTCGAGGAGGAAACCCGAGCAGCACATGATGTCCACGCGACGTTGCTGTAAGGTGATTTTGGGACCACTGCGATGTCGAGGGGACGTCACTGCCACGTGCTTCGGACGACATAGTCCCTATCCGACACCCTATCCGACACCCAATCATTTTCTTACGCGAATTCCGTCTCCACGATGTCCTAGACGGCCTGGGACAGAAGAGACGAGAGACGGTGCCGGGGAAAGAGGGAAGTGAACATTTTGTGTCCTGTGGGAACCGCGAGACCCATTTCGCCATCAAGTGATCTGGCGGATCCTCATTAGGCCGATTACTTCTTTCCTCAGCATTTACGTTCCCCCAGCTTTTGCCACCGTTGCCCACCGTTTGGCCATCAAAACTTGTCGTCTGGGACGTTTAGCAATATCCATGAGAAGGATCACCGGCCAATAGCCCTTTCGGTTTTCCCAAAATGCACTTTAGGGCTCAAGAAATATTAGATTTCAAATGACGTTGGTTCCATCAAAACTTGTCGTCTGGGACGTTTAGCAATATCCATGAGAAGGATCACCGGCCAATAGCCCTTTCGGTTTTCCCAAAATGCACTTTAGGGCTCAAGAAATATTAGATTTCAAATGACGTTGGTGCGACGTCGATGCAACTTTCTCAGTGTCACTCTCAGTCACAGTGACTGAGAGTGACACTGAGTGTCACGGTGACATTCAGGAACCCAGGACATTCGATGGCACCCCTAAATGCCAACCTTAGCACTACATAGGGTCTGGGACTTATTGTCTCGATTAAAAGGGGAAATCCGGAGTCGTGACAGTATCGACACCGTGGAGAATGATCATTAGGATGATGGTGTCGATCGGCAGGTCAATTCTCCGATTGCATTCAACGGTCTGCTTCGGGTCTCCTTCCGCACGCGGATTTGGAATGGTAACCTCGATAGAATTACGAAGACACCTTAGAGGGCTTACCCTTGCTAGACAAGTTGCCATGCGCATACTAGCACGCTGTGTAATTACGTTTACATTTACAAGTCCACCAGTGCGGTGCGTTTCGTGGCAGTGTTCATTTGCTGCAAAGAGTTTCACTGGACACGTCATTCGACGTCAGCATGCCGTTTGTTCCTTGTCGACGTCGATTCCCTGTCAGTTTGCCTGTGGTATAACAATAAGAAAGACTCAGGTATATTTATGAATAAGGATTTGTTTGATTATTAAGTTCATCTGTAGGGATTATATTTGTTCATTATGAAATGAACTTTCTATTGCATTGACACACGGGTTGCTTTTCTTGATCTTTCAATGTTCCTACCATATTTGTTTACTTTACACATGTTGAACTAATTTCTAGTTATTTTTGCGCACACTGGCAGATGTATCACTCTATGAGCATCTGCTTGATGCATATAGGTTCCATCGTGAACTGTAGATTACATTTTGGTAGCGGGAATTCGGCTGAAAATGTTCTAGTAGATGAGCCCCCTTACGAAAAGGTCCTAGCTAAGCTAAGTATTGGTAAACATTAATCTTTCTATCGGATATATTAGGTTCCTATGAGAATCTCAAAAGTCCGTGATGAACAGCGCATCTGTTAAAGCAGTGAGGGATACAGAAATTATTCATAAGAAGGCGCTTCTATAACCCCCCCCCCATCCTCCCCCCCCCCCCCATTCGTCAGTGTGTTGGGGGGAAGAGGAAGGACCTGGGTGACAAACGAATATTCAATCAGCAGAGAATGAACGTTAAGTTTGAACAGACCCAGCGTCGTTGGAGCATTGCATCCAACATTAATTCAATATTGAAATGTCGCTCATCGCAATACTCAGACGAAAGGTGAAGTTCAACACCGGCTGAAACTTGGGTGAACTTTGTGATGTCACTTATTGGAATGCTCACTCCCCACCCCTGCAGCACCAGGTAATGGCTGAATGCTGGACCAACACAGGGCACGTTGGCTGCACCTTGCCCAATATTGCCCATCCCGGGTAAATATCGACTTCCCAATATGGCCATTCTATCATCGATGCAATATCGGACCGATGCGATAATGCACCTACGTAGCACTGGGAAGTTTTTGAGGCAAATGTAGAAGTTCTCCTCTATGCTACTAGGTGGAGATATGGGTCTCGTATTTCTCACAGTAAGCCAAAGTGCCCTTCCCTCTATCCATGGAATCAACTCTCACAGTAATATTTTGTAACTCCGCGTATGTCTCGCCTTGCTTCATTGTAGCAATCAAAATACTTGGACACTTCCTTATTTGTTATCCCTATATTCCAGGCAGAATCATGAAGTCCAGGCCAGAAATAAGAACATATTCTCTATTTCATTTCCCGCGTGCAAGATTGTTCATTCTTCACGAAAGCCGCGTAGGCTGGCGTAAATGCTATTCTGTCCATCCATGAGACAGATGTTACCGGGAGTGGATAATTGTGCCAATTAGTGCCTACTAGTACCAGAGATACAAATGCACCCACTAGGGGAAAACCTCAACACGGTAATTAATGGTCGCACCAATATTGACCGCGGTGGTCACCACGGTTGTATACTATGGTTTCGAAACCTAAAAACCCTCGCCGAATCCTATAGGTCAAGAGTCCTACTGGACCCTATCGGGATCCTACAGGTTTTTCGTGTTTCAAAAACCTATAGAAAGAGTACAGAATATAAAGGTTTTCTTTAGGAAATATGTACAAGAAATATCTATAGCACTTTTCTGTGAGGGCCGTGACAAACAAATTATGCTTTTGGTAGAAGGCTTGCAATTGCGGCCACATTCCGCTAGAACTTATTGGTTGCGCTTTCTAACGTCTTTTTTGAAGACGTGGATGAGTCTGGTCAAAGTGGAATCCTAATAAATATTTTTCAGCCCCATATTCAACCATGTAAAAACAATTTCAGCCTTGCCGAACGTCTTCCTCGCAATTGGCTGCAATGCGTTTGTGCCATCAGTCGATCGATATCTGGCTGCTTGAAAGATATGGAAAAAGATTGGTAAGCATGGATATTTCTTACAGTATTCAAAGATTCCATTGCGCCATCTGAATGCCAGGAAAGAACAAAGAGCTTCCTATCCAGACCCATATCCGCGCATTATCCGCATATATTCACATATCACTCAATATCTATAATAACTTCTTATCAATATTCACATGCTTTTCAGTCTCCATTCTCTGATCGTGTCGTTGTTTTGGTTAACAGTACCCTTACGGAAATGTCCTATAGGAAACCTATAGATATTTCTTATAGGAAACCTAAGACTTTCCTATAGGTTTTTGAAACACGAGAAACCTATAGGATCCTTTAGGATCCTATAGGATCCCTATAGGGTCTTATAGGACTCCTGACCTATAGGATTCAGGGAGGATATTTTGGGTTTCGAAACCCATTTTGAAACACGAAAAACCTATAAGATCCTTTAGGATCCTATAGGATCCCTATAGGGTCTTATAGGACTCCTGACCTATAGGTTTCAGGGAGGATATTTTGGGTTTCGAAACCCAGGCATTACGATGGAAAAGGCGACCGGGGTTAATAATGGCGCAGCATTTCGGTGTAAATAAAAAACCGATTAGGAGTTTTTCCATGGTAGGGACACACGCATTATAAATGCCAGTACTGCGCAGGTCTGCATAATTTATGGCCCGTCAGACATGTGTTGCTGGATTGCTCGTCTACTTCCTTCGGTAAAAAGAAGTAGTAGAATTCTTCTCTCGACCTTACGAAATAGAAGACAGAGCCTGCGAGCACGTCTCCATACTGAAACTCCTTTGGATAGAGTATACTCCGACTCGTACGTGGTTTTCAAAAGGAATAAGGGCATATTTCTTCACGGGACTCCATGATTATCCTAAACCTTACCATTGGAGCTATCTTAATGCTTCTGTGGAATCTCCCGAATGGGAACGATCTGTTCAACGGTACGCGTATGATCGTGCGACACATTAATGCAAATGTAAATGTTCAGGTGGTCACGCTTGCGTTTCGTGGCAGTGGGATGACAAATAAGGAACTGTCGAAATTTATTCATTGCTTCAATGAGGCAAGGCGAGACATTTGGGGACGTACAAAACTCTCTTGTGAGAGATGAATCCTTGGGTAAGGGGAGGGCCCTTTGAGAAATGAGAGAACCCAATACTTCCATCTAGTGGCCTAGAGGAGAACTTCAAACCGAGCCCTATAGGCCTATAGGATTCCGTATAAGAACTATCGGGAACCCTAAAAGTCCTATAGATCTTATAGGGTTCCGTATAGGCACTATAGGGAACCCTACAGGTCCTTTAGAGAACCCTACAGGTCCTATTGGGAACCCTATTGGTTTTATAGGGAACCCTATAGGTTCTATAGGGGGATCTATAGTTTCTACAGGAAACTCTATAGGTTCTATAGGGGGATCTATAGGTTCTGTAGGGAACTCTATAGGTCCCAAACTGAACTCTATGGGGCATATAGGATCCTATAGGATTCCTTTAGGTTTCTATAGGATTCCTATAGTATTTCTATATATTCCTCAAGGAATATATAGGAATCCTATAAGACATTTTCGTAAGGGTATACTATCTCTCGTTTATGGAGGGGGAAAGATCTATCAGCACATACATGCTATATTTATGGCCCATTCTTATACGTTCTTCCAGTTTCCTGCTGCGTCCCATATATTCTGTTAAGAGTCCACAAATCACAAGATAGGACCCGTGTCCTTTCACACTATTCCACTCATCCGCCGCTCTCCTCTCTTCCCTCTCCCCTTCCTTGCCTCCTTATCTTCTCACTTTGCCACATCCTTAAACGAATATGCCTGGATCACAATCCCGATAGATGGTTGTAATCTCTTCCTTTTCAGGAAGGTGAAAAGTATGCTACAAGTGGCACAGGAATTTACTGTGATTTCAGTAGGCAGTGGCTGATGAAGAGAAACACTTTCGGTCATTTTCATGGAGTACTTTTTCTTTGTTGGCATCATTGTATTTCGAGCGCTAGGCAATTTTCAGAATTTACTTGAACTTCCCTTTCATAGGAGACCATGTTCAAAATGATATATTTCCAACTTTTCCAGAGACGAGTCTTTGAGTAAACCTTATTTTAGAAAAATAGGCCATGCTCCTGAAAGTAACATATTTCTACCGCCTATTCTCAGCAACATAAAAATTCGAAATAGAGGCGAAACGACATCTGCTCATCCCAAAAAAGTCACACCAAAAAGGAGTTGAGCGATCTTGATGAAATTTGGTAATCCTACTCGTATTAGTGTGTCATGTAATTGATGCTAGTTTCAAGGTCGTAGGTTTAATATTCGCAGAGAAAACTTGCCAAACATCCCAATTTAAATGGGGTCGGAAGGGTCGTACTTATCGTACGCAAAGAACATCTAGAAAGAGTTTATTAATAAAATGTGAAACAGGATCTTTTAGTGATGTTTAGAACATTGGGGCAAAGTTTAAAGGTCATAGGATGAAGAGATGCAGGGAAAACCTGCTGAGCTAGCCGAACGCCACAAGGAATAGGGAATAGAGCGACTGCACTGATCAGGCCAGTTTCCTTTTCTGCTTCCCTCCATCCACTCTGCTTTGCTTCAATTTTTATTTTTCGTCTTAAAACCAATGCCAGGACGACGTTCACCAATGTAGTTTTGGCAACTTCATTAGTTCGATCGAGGTCAGTTAGTTGACGTGATGGTGGCTGGGAACGTGCCAAAGGACTTTTTTGAGGACCGTGTACCGGCATGCTATCCAGCTGGGACTGCGGTCTAAACGATCTCTCTGACTACCTGTCCCTACCACCAGCACCGTCCGTGAACACGGGTAGAAGCAATTTGGTCTCGTAGAATCTACAGCCTCAAATACCGATCATCTCTGGGCGTCGGGATGCGAGGGCGGCCTGATCCTCGTTGCCGTTCATGGTTTGCCCCATTCTGATACCGAGTCCACCAACACTGCTCGGTAGTCACTCTTACACTTAGCCGATGCGCAACCTGATGCATGCTATGGCCTACCTCCATCATGACAACTAACCGACCTTAATAGAACTGGTGAAGTTGGCAAAACTGCCTCTGTGGACGTCGTCCTAACTTGGGTTTAAAGACGAAAAATGAACTATTGAAGCAAAGCAGAGTGGATGGAGGGAAGCAGAAAAGGAATTTGCAAAAATTGCAAAAAGGTCATTTGTGCCCAAAAGAATGGATTGGGATGCAATGACCTGCGTACATGTTCCAATACCATGCAATACATACTTTCATCACGCCGCATGTTGGCGTCAAGATGTGAAACGACTAGCTTGAGAAAAGCCGCAAAAACTATCCCGAATACAGAGTGGAGCGCTCAATGATGTCCGTGAGACAGTTGAAAGAGGGAAAAATCAATTAGAAACTGGTGCCTGTGGAAGTCGCGCCGGACACCTGCTTCCTTGACATTCTTTCTCGCGCACACGTAATCACACACACACAAGCAATGAGAAATGAGGTTTTTCATGGTCGAAGACAGGAAAGAGATGGCACTTTGTTCAACTAGGGTAAAGGTACCAGTTTGTGGACAGGTTAAGGATATTTTTCTCTTGAAAATTGCATAACGGTCGCTGGGGTTACCAAGAAACCGCTCGATTGGTTTCAATGGGAGGCCACTCATCATAGTTTGATTCTCATTCCCTAAAATAAAATATTAAAAATACACTTTTCCAACAAAAGCTGTTTAAATGGATATGTCACGTGGTTTCTATTTGTGGACGGCCTGATTCCAGTTTGTGGACATCCACGAACTTCGTTTGTGGACACCAGTTTTTGTCAACAATTATAAACATGCGTAGGCCAAATAGAAAAATATGAGCATGAGATATTTGCAGCAGTTTTATATATCTTCATTGATATCCTGTTAAGAAATATCATTGAAAAAATTAAGGAATTCTGGAGTGCCAGGTCTAAAACTAAGCAAAAACGTCCAAGTTCGCTCATGCTGATGAGTATGCATAATTTATATGGTGGCTGACAGGCATCTGCAAAATATGGAGCATGTGAGGAAATTGAAGGTGCCTTGTTGAAGGTGCTACATTTGAAATCGTGCCTAAATATTGCGCCTTTCTGAGGTGTGTGCTTCTTGGCTCACACATCGCAGAGGGATTGAACATTTTGAAATTCTGCACAAAAGACTTACACCTTGATTAACAATATTTGGGTTGACCCAAAAATAATGAGACTTTGATATAAACAATATATTTATGCAATTTTAACGCATATGAGTTTGAAAAAAGAAACAGGAAAATCGACGATCAAAGACTGCTAAGGTAAACTAAAAATTAAAAGTCGGAAGTATAGATTCAAAAATTATTTTTAACGTTTTGATTTGCTTTTTTAAAAAAAACGAGCAAGGGGGTCCAACGAACCCCTGTTTTTTCTTTGCTCGTTTCTGGCACAAAAAATTCCTTTGCCTGGATTACAGTTAACCTAGGTTGGCTGATGCTGGAACCAGATGGACCCAGGAAATATTCTGTTTGCATTGGCTCTTGACGTGATGGCCCAGGAAACCTATGATGGAAAACGTGATGGACCTTGGACCATAGAGGCAACTAGAGTCAACAGTCCGCTGAAATCCCATTCCTTGAGATGGTCTCAATATAGATGTCGCTGTCGATCCTCCACCTAGCGGGCGCAGATCAACAACTCCTCCATGACCGAGCAGCGGACTCAATGAGACGCGTGTTTTGTTGATGGATTCCACTGGGTCGAATCTCCGAACGGGTCGATTCCTGATTCCGCTGCCATGAAGCACGCCTCAAGGAAATGTTCTTGATAATATGCCATCAATTGTCTCTGTAATACTTCGACACTCCCCTACCCCTCGGATTGTCGTTTCTATTTACACTCTCTACTCTATGCTAGGACTGTTCATAGATAAGGTTTATCTGGAGAAAAAAAGATATGGATTGCTGCGGAATTCAGTCGATGATGGAGTTCGTCTTGTGCAATGAGTGTCGCATGGATTTCGAATACTGCATCATAGTGCTCATTGTTATAATCGCATGTTATAATCAATGTGTTTTTCCACTCCGCTGTATCTGCATTGGTCTGAATTGAACACAAAAACATTTGTGTTCCTAAAGCGATGGCGAATCGTTCAGAAGCGAAGGAGCTCCACGTGGATGGAAAGACATTTGCTCGAATTATCGCCAAATTTATTGACCATTTAAACTTCATTGACCACGATGCAGTAATTGCATGTTTGCTGAAGAAAGAAGTGATCAATCCCGTCGAGCATGTCGATATTATGAAGAAATCTCAGAAGGACAAAATACTATTTCTTCAGGAGAAACTCCCACAGAAAGGAGACACTGCATTCCAGAAATTCTTGGAATGCCTCAAAGAGAATAACCAAAGGATACTTGCCCAGGAAATGCGAAGTGGTGAGTTGTATATTTCAGTGTTTATTGCCTTAGATTTTCTAGCCAACTGGAGTGTGTATATGCCCAAATAGTCTGCAATGAATCACACTTCCAATGTGCTTCTCCTCAGTCTCTGCGTTTCCATCATACCCCGTTAGCGGCCAAAAAGTTGGTTTAGGACGAAAAGTTCCTCTTCATGAAATGCTCCCAGGGAATTGAGTGGCCTCATCGCTCAAATATAACCGAGATTTCTTTGCACCATTTTCCGTAAACAGTTCTTGCATCTGATATCCATTCAATTGGTATATGAAGTTTTAACTTTGAATCGATGAGATTTAACTCTTAGAGGAGCATTCCGATCAGCAGCTTATTCCCGTTAGAAAGGGGCGCCGTCACGATATAAAGAGCTGACACGAATACCCAAGAGATTTTTGCTGATGCAAGTCCTCTGCCACAACATTCCTCCAATTGGTCTCTTTATTTTCCAATATTCTAAGATACGATCAAAAAGTTTCTGCATTTATGTAGGAACAACCGATCGTGGAGTGACTTAGAAATACTTCACAATAGGGCACAGATAAGATGTACGAACGCTTACTCTCGGAGGTTTTCTCTATGGTTGCGTATGGCAGCCAGCATGAGGCCTCCAGTCGCGCATGGTAGGTACAACTCGTCGGTGTGGAATCTGTCGAGGGATGAGCAGCAGGTGCTTAGTGCACAGTTAGTCAAGAATGAACCATGTTCCAGCTAGCATATTTCTCGAAGTCTATGATGGTCCGTGTCGAGTCATTCTCGGGTCATTTTTCATCGGGTCAACTTGCGTCCATCCTTGAACCGGCAATATGAAAAACACAGTGACGTGCTTTACAGGCCATCATCCCAGAAAATATGTGGTAATCTGATATGCATCCTCTGATGTCAGCGACACGGTCTACGTTTCATGGTGCATGTGGCATGACATTTGAGTAGTGCGCATCTCGCGCACTACTCAACATCCAATAGGTAGCACTCTGATCATACAATGACACATACAATGCGAGGTCGGAGACCTCACGATGGCTAAAATGAGAGATTCCTAGTGTGCAAAGACCTTCCTGATGGAGTGGTCACCTCAGTATGTACCACACGAGTCAAGGTGTATTTTTCTTCAACCCATTTTTTCCTAAATAAACAATCAAAATTTAGATTTGAATTGAGAGATTCCTAGTGTGCAAAGACCTTCCTGGTGGAGTGGTCACCTCAGTATGTACCACACGAGTCAAGGTGTATTTTTCTTCAACCCATTTTTTCCTAAATAAACAATCAAAATTTAGATTTGAATTGGATTGCATTTCAAGCATGCGTAAGAAACATGGAAGCACGTCCAAACTTAGCAAGCAGTTGCTTGTCATTGTCAGCTGCTTACCACATTATCAATCGACAACAGACTGGTCTCGGACTGTCACACCTTTTTGATTTTCCAATTGAGTACAAATGTCGAGCAACTGTTGAATGGTCAACCTTTCGTTCTTCTGCAATCTCTCGAGTTTTTTTTGCGTGGGTCCGCTTCAATAATGGCCCTCAATTGGTTGTCATCAATCGCAGAAGGACGTACGCGACCCTCCTAATCTTCAAGGCTCTCGTCTCCGTTACGAAATTTTTGGAACCGATGTTGATCTGTACGTTCTTTGACGGTCCCCTAGCCGAATGCTTGGTTGATATTGCGAGCAGTTTCCGCTGCATTACGTCCCATTTTGAACTCATGCAATAAAATAGCTCGAATTTGCTATTTTTCCATCTTTAATTTGACAGCCTAAAATAAACAAGAATAAACAGCGAAAACAAACCATTAGCAAAAATCAGTAGAGCTAATTTCGCGCTTTAAAATGTTAAATTACATGAACATAGTTAAATAAAAGTTTATTCCAAAATAAGCATCAAAGTTTAACATAACAAAAACCGCAATTATTTTTGCACCAACCTAATAATTACGTTTTCTTATATGAATTCGTTTCATTAAGTTTCAAGCTCCCCCTTGCGACTAAAGTTCCCTGTTATTGCAGAGATGTCTTAGTAGGTGCAGAATTAGGTAAGGAATAACTCGCGACTTTTAAGGGGAAATGAGGCCAAACACAATGAACGGAGAAAGCATATTTTATGAACGTGGTGGGGTACTCCCCCTCCTTCATCCTGACCAGAACCGATAGGGCAAGACTGCAACTGTTCACATATGTTTCCTTTGGTGGTCAGACTTCGAGCTTCTTTTGACGAATTTTCCCACAGAATGCATGGACTCAAATGGCAACCAGGATTCCACATTTCATCACGCAAGTTCAGTTCCCAATATTTCCGATCGTACTTCCAAAAGGGACCAAAGGTGAGTCTCCGTTTCTCACTCTGAAATGCTATTAATAATTGGGCACTAGCAACACTTAAGAGTACGAGCCATTCGTTGTGTACCTTTACACCAAGAGCACGATGCATAATAAATATGGGATGAATCTAAATTTCTGTTCACCTTTTGAACGTTGATAACTTCTCAACGCCAGAGATCAGGTTTTCAACAATGGAGAGACTAGGTAATTCTGTATCTAAGGAGGAATTTTTGCATTTTTTTTTGCTAAGGCATCCTCTGGAAATGAAATTCCCATTCTGGTGGTCATCGAAATGCAATGGCACCTGAAAACATGCTTCCAGCACTGCGTCTACTTTTCTGTTCGACTGTCATTGGGCGTCCAGATCGGGGAGGGTCTACTGGGGTTCCCGTTCTCTCAAACTTCGAGTTGATACGGGAGAGTTAAACATTTGCGACTTGCTTATCAATCGTTTATAAACCATTTTCCTCAATTCCCCGTGATTTGGAATTGATCACAATTAAGGCATAATAACTCTGACACTCGATCAGTCGAATGGACGTGGTGCCACAAGCGTATTTTCAGGTGTCAATGACTTTACATAGTCCCCATAATAGGAATTTCGTTTTCGTAGTATACTATTGGCAAAATAGATGAATAAATCCAGAATTGTAGAGTCTTTCGAATGGTGAAAACCGAATCTTGATCGATCTAGCGTTGGGAAGTTATTAACGTTCAAAAACTGCGGAGGACTTTTGACGCACCCTCTATATTCAATGATGACTGGGAGCGGCAACAAATTGCATATAGCAGTGCACTTCTTCATTCAGTTCAAGATGGCTGCTCTGGCTTCAAAATGTGGCCAAGAAAAGCATAATGTCTAACGTCCTCATAAAGTACAGTATACAATTACCCTTCGATCAAATCAGGAAAATTTCAGGAAAATAATGCCAAATTACGTCTAAGGACGGGGCTTCGAGCAAGAGGTCATTTAATAATCAAAGAGATGATCTCACTTCCTGGAATATATCTATTCCTTTTTCAGACTTCATGGGAGTGAGGATCTAGTTGATGGAGAGGCATTCAAGCAGGTAAGAGATTTGAGTCATTGAATACGTTTTCTGCCTTTCCCGATAACGAAATTATCGTTACTCAACGGCAAAGTGACCGAGTCTTGAATAACTTCATGTCAATTCAGTTCGGTTCAAGTCTGGAATAAGGTAATACGGCAAAATATCTCTTGTGGGTCCATCCTTTTTCGCTGATGCAGGTGTTGCAACAGCTGGTTGTTGTCGTTCATGAAGGTGAAGTGTCTCATTAGCAAATATGAAATGTGGATGAGCTAAAACATATTTTGTGCGTGCTACTACTGCGAAAATAACAAAATCCATGCTAAGAAATGCATGCAGGCCCACATTCCACCGAATTTCTCTTTGCTTTGAATATGATTGAGTCCACAAGGAAACTGGACTATTAAGAACGTCGAGATAAGTTCAAAATATGACCTTGCTCATGACTCAGTCGGGACTTGGCATGGGCCTCCATCCCAGTGCAATAAATTATACTACTTCGTTTCAATGGATTCAAACATTAAGTATACAGATTAAATGCTCCTTGAGATTTCATCATAATGCAGTGATTCACATTCAGCTGGAGAATGAAAATAAAAGGCTGGAAGCATTGAGTCAAAAAATGGCGGATGAATGGGACGTGGAGAAGAAGCAGCTTGAAAGGAGAATTAATGACCTTCAGGAGCAACTCAAGAAGGAACAGAATGCGTATAGAATGATGGAGCGAGATAACAGTACAATCCAGAAAGAACTCCAGGAAAGCAGAGATCAGGTCTCATATTTTATTCCAGTCCCTTTCGTCATGTGGGTCTGTCCATGCCAAGTGATCTGAAGATTCGTAGCAGGAATTTCTTCGAAATTTGCGAATATAACTTTCTCTGTAAGATTTTATCATCCCTTTTTTCCTGAAAGCAAGAAAGAGGGAGAAAATTATCTTCAAAGTTAAGAGAATTAGTCATTTCCATTATAGAGTAATCGCATCATTCCCATGATGTTCATGGATATGATGTAAATGCAAATTTGGAAATGAAATTGGACAAATTGAATCGATGCCAGTATGGATTCTCCTCTGTGTATTGTTAGTTTCAAATCAGCGTTCAGTGATCAGTGAGGATGTCAATTCATATTTAAACAATAATTAAAAAATAACACCAAAAAATATGCACGTCTTCTACATTTAAATTTAATTTTTGCATGTCACATCCGACACGGTAAAAAAAAGCCTTGCTTTACTTTTGGAATTCTGTAATCTTGTGATGACTTATACTTCGTTTCAATAGATTCATACTAAACATTAATTATACAGATTAAATGCTCCTTGAGATTTCATCATAATGCAGTGATTCACATTCAGCTGGAGAATGAAAAGAAAAGGCAGGAAGCATTGGATCAAGAAATGGCGTATAAACTGGACGTGGAGAAGAGGGAAAAAGTGCAGCTTGAAAGGAGAATTAAGGAACTTCAGGAGCAACTCAAGAAGGAACAGAATCCAAAGAGTACAATCCAGAAAGAACTCCAGGAAAGCAGAGATCAGGTCTCGTATTCTATTCCAATCCCTTTCGTCATATGGGTCTGTCCATGCCAAGTGATCTGAAGATTCGTAGCAGGAATTTCTTCGAAATTTGCGAATTGCGAAGCCTACAATGCGTCATGATAGAGGCGAACGAGGTGGTCAGTTATACAGAGATTCCTGCGAAAGTCTGACTGAAGGAGAGAGCAAATTATTCAATTCTAAATAGTCATGGAGACGAGTAGTAAGAATTACTTCTAAGAGTTTTTGAAGAGAGCTGAGGAGGTTAATAGGGCGAAAGGAAGAGGAGTCTGACTGGTCTTTATTGTGGATCATAGTAATTATTTTGTACTTCCACGCTAGAGGGACATGATCTAGGCGGAGCCAGGCGTTAAAAATGAGAGAGAGTGATGAGCACGCTCTGGGAGATGCTTAATACTGTTTACAAAAATAGTATCAGGGCCAGGGCTTTATTACAAGAGATTTTGATCGCAGCCTCAATCTCTTCAAGCGTTACATCGTTTATGAGAGCTTCCTGAGCAGGAGAGAGCTGCTCGGGTATAGGAGGGAGGTCAGAAAAGGGAAAATGTACGATTTTACTTTTGAGATCGAGGCTTTCCTCTAGCGGGTCAGGCCCCAGAGAGCGGGGGGGTTCAGTTCTAGCTTCCAGCAAGGTAAATGCAAAAATTGAGGCTTTGCTCTCATCACTGCAGTGAGTCCCGTTGTCGTATTTAAGGGGTGTGTCATGATTATTTCTAGAATTACCAACTCTTCTAAGTAGCTTCCAAAAGGTTGCTAGATCCTCTTCATTATTTAGCTGCTCACAGAACTTATTCAAATACTGAGCGCTCTCGTTCTTAATGAGGGTTTTAATCTCGTGATTAAGTTCATTTATTACTGGCTTGAGGGCGGGGTCTTTATTACGATGGAACAAGCGATGGAGTTTCCTCCGCTCATCAATCTTAGAGAGGATTTCAGCCAAAAGAACATACGGTTTACTGGAAGAAGTCATCTTAGGGACGGCAACTAGGCAGTTTTAATCACTTCAGTGATGAGAGTGACAGCTTCTTCGAGTTGGGGGACGGGATCGAGAGGGAGAGTGCCGGGGAGGTCTCTACGTTATCCTGGAAACTATGCCAGTCGGAGTTACGAAAATCAAAGCGAGGGAGGGTAGTGTGAGAAGGGGGCTGATGTGAAAAGTTAGTTAACTAAAAGGGGTTAACTAAAACTAAAACTTAAAACCTACGTCTTCTCCTATGGAGAAATTGCGGTAAAAGGGAGGAACTGTGCGTTGCCCAGTGCAAGATCAATTCTGTACGAATTTCTTTTACTGGGACAGTGGTGGGCAATGGCTGGGACAACTGTCATATAAGATGGTAAAGCCGCTGGAAGCTATGAAGTTGCTGAGAATGCGACCTGCTGCAATGGGTTCATCACTAAATTCATTCACAAAGTTCATCACTAGGACGTAATGAGGAAATTAAGGACTGAAGTTACAATTACTGCGCAGAACATTAAGGAGTTGACATTCTCTTGAAATATNATGTCAGATGCCTTTTCAAGGGTCAAGACGAACCCTGCAGCGGATGTCGAGCAGCCGGACGGGTGGGAAAAAGGTGGAGAACGGGCGGACAAACGCGATATTTTGCTAGTACTTACTTGGCATAAAGACAGGGTCTTCAAAGAAGTAGCTCTTAGAAGATTCGGGTCGGCTTGGGTTGATGCTACCGCGAGGCGCATAACTGGAAAGAATTTCGCGAGGCGAGCAAGAGGAAATTGAGGATTTCGTCGGGTCCAGGGAGGCGTGGGCGAGTGGGTGGAGGTCAGGTAGGGAACGGGGCTGGCATAACTAGGAGCTGGAGACTTTTGAGGAGTAAGAGGTGGGGGCGAGGGTGTTCGTGAGGAAGAGCTCGCAGCGGTTGGAGGGTGCGAGGATGCGACAGGGGAGAACTGCCGCCTGGAGCGAGGTGAGGGGTCTGAGGTGACTGAAGGTGTGGGCGGAGGGGCGCCCTTTTTCCGCGTCCTTCTCTTTCCAGGCATATATCATGCCTGGAAAGAGAGATGAGTAGGAAAAACAAAGGAGGAGTACAAAGGAAAGAAGACAGATCGGAGACAGAATAAATCAATGAGGGCAGGCGAGAGGTCAATGTCATTTTGCCATTCCAGTAAACTCCTCCTAGACTGATGAACGGATTTTCATGAGTGGTGCCAATCGAAAGCTTAGTACCTGGACGCGATACCTATTGGGGTAAAAAGTTTTAAAATAACTGAACGTGTTTTCTAAGGGTTCTCCTGTCTTTGGCGCGTCAGAGGCCTGCACGGATTGACTTTTCCGAAATGAAACTGGATTCGGAACTATAGGAATTGTGGCCCGCACCCGACCCGGAACGCGATCATCGACCGAGCTTTGCTGCTCCAAGCTGTGGATCATGTTGTGCTGATATGGCCGGCCCGCATCCCGCTTAGGCCTCTAAGCTTGAGAAAGCCAAGTTGAGGCATTTTATGACGTATTTGCCCCAAGGGGAGGGGGGTCGAAGGGACCCTCGCAGATCTGCGCAGAAACGCATTTTTGGGTGGAACGCTTCAGAATGAAGGGCATTCCGTGCAAGCAGACAGGGTGGCGAAGCGTGTCTTTGGCATGGGAAACCGTGTAAGGAAGTTATATCGGGATATCTGACACTCTGAAAACTTCTATATAGGCCGGAAAAACCTCTTTCTTAGGGATAGGGATTGTGAAATCGATGCCCGGTCATCTTCAGGTGTGTGCGATCCTGGGATACTGGCTGTCATTTCTGAACACTTGGAAGCTGAATTACTGGGCTAAAATGTAAATATTACTCTGTTTTTTGTAAATATTACTCTGGTCTTTGGGCATCAGTATGAAATTGAAAGAGAGGCGGCTAAAAACCAAATGCATGAAGAAGGTTAATGAGGAGGATCTCTTGACTGCAGCCATGGGTCAGAGGTCATGCGTGACCCCTAGGGGGCGATGCACATATCACGACCTCCATAGCTCATTGAGAGCATATGAGGGAAGAGCTCTTAGGGAGCTCTTCCGTCATATGCAAGACAGCCTTCTGGCCAGGCCACTCAGCGCGTGCCTTGCCAGCTGAGCGTTACAGTAATATTTTGAGCCATGCATGGATACGGATAAGATCTAGACCCCGTCTCGTGGCCGGGCAGGCAGTTAGGCAATCAAGTTTCCTGTTGGGTTAGCGGAATACACTCTCAGAGGGGCCTTCCTCTAGTTGCTTACAGCTGGCGGGAAATGGATAGCTTGTCCCGTCGGCGCGCGATGCGATCGCGTCATTAAATGATGTCACTCTTTAGTAAGCAGCTTCAGTGGTAATAGTGGTAACTAACCGAACACTGAACTGACACGAAGCTGGAAATGTCAGCAGAGCTGCTTAGAAGGAAGGCGTACCCAGAGAGCTCGAGTTTTGAAGCTGAGAGGCATAAGGACTAGCCCGATATGCGCGACACGACACGGTTTGGGTATAGTATAGCTTCCTTTAACGATCGAGTTTCGAGTCAGGTGAGGTCACGATTTGATTGGGTCCGATCGGGCCTGGTTCGAAAAAGTTCACCTGTGCAGGCAGGAGGCTACTACTATATCCAGTACCAGCTGATAACACTGAAACACACGTCTTCGTATTTGAGGTTAATCAACTTCTGTTTCAAAACTCACTAACTAAAATACAATTTTGTAAATTTGAACATCCATAATACCAGTCAATTATATAGAGTGTGTCCCGTCATTCAACCCCCCCTCCTCCCCCAACCTTCCCCAAATTGCCTAGGCCGATATACAGGGTGTTTCACTCGCCATTGGCCCCAAATTTTTCCTGATAACTTTCAAACTAATTGACGTAATGTAGTGAAATGTGACATACTGTACATACCTTGATGTATGGGAAGCATGATGACATCATAGAAAGTGTACGCCATTAGCATCCAGGCATGCCACTCCATGTTACGGAAGATTTTCACCAACATATCGGGAGTCACAGCCTCAATTTCCCGCCGAATGCCATGACAATCCGTGGCTTGTTGCGGTACACTTTCCCTTTCAGCATGCAAGCAAGTGGTGTAAGGTCAGGCGACCTTGGTGGCCAAAGTCCCTTGGAAATGACACGATCATCAAAGAATGAAGCAATTTCAGCCATTCTGACATTGGAGGTGTGGCAGGTTGCACCGTCCTGCTGAAAGAAGCCAGTACTGATTTCCTCGTCGTCTTCTCAATTTCCCGCCGAATGTTTTCTTGCAGTGCCATGACAATCCGTGGCTTGTTGCGGTACACTTTCCCTTTCAGCATGCAAGCAAGTGGTGTAAGGTCAGGCGACCTTGGTGGCCAAAGTCCCTTTGGAAATGACACGATCATCAAAGAATGAAGCAATTTCAGCCATTCTGACATTGGAGGTGTGGCAGGTTGCACCGTCCTGCTGAAAGAAGCCAGTATTGATTTCCTCGTCGTCCAACTGATTCACGAACTCATGGAAGATGCCCATGTAGAATGCGTTATCCACCGTTGTGTGGAAGATGGGGCCGATAATGCGGCCCCATCCAGCGGGCATGCTGAAAGGGAAAGTGTACCGCAACAAGCCACGGACTGTCGTGGCACTGCAAGAAAACATTCGGCGGGAAATTGAGGCTGTGACTCCCGATATGTTGGTGAAAATCTTCCGTAAGGTGGAGCGGCGCATTCAAGCATGCCTGGATGCTAATGGCGAACACTTTCAACACTTTCTATGATGTCATCGTGCTTCCCATGCATCAAGGTATGTCTGTCACATTTCCCTACATTACGTCAATTAGTTTGAAAGTTATCAGGAAAAATTTGGGCCCAATGGCGAGTGAAACACCCTGTATTAAATTTCAGTGGGATCCATCTGGGAATGGGATATGGTGTGACTTTGAACTATGCACATCATGCAGATCAGCTCTATTTGACCAACCCGTCCTGCGGATAGGCGGGCAGTTAGGCTTCAAATAGGCTATCTCTAGTAACTTAAAGATGGTGGGAAAAAGGACACCTTTCGCAGCACTCAATGCGATCTTGTCATTAAAGAATGTCACTCTTGGGCCAATAGTTGCCAGCGGAAGGTAGGGAACTATGAGAACACCGAAAAGGCCGTGACGAATGTGACGTCATGGGATAGCTGAAGCCGTCAGCAGAGCCAGCAGAGTCCCTTAGATTGAAGGCGTACCCAGAGACAAAAAATGAAGTTTTGAAGTGGGGGAGTTCGATGGGCCAGACACCCGATCTCACTCGATCTCAGAATTAACCCATGGGTTAATTCTGAGATCGAGTTTCGGGTCGGGTGGGGTCACGATTCGGATCGGTCTGGGTTCGATAGAGCAACCCGTTCAGGGCTCTGGCAAACGTAGGATATTATTATATACCCAGAAGAAATTGTTCTGTAGAATTTCAATAGAAAAAATTCAAATACAGAGTGATCATATAGAGACTTTTAGAGTGCATGTATACCTATAGAGTCTCATCGAAATTTTATGTGGAATTTCTAAAGAATCTTAATTCAGAGAGCTAAAAGGGATCACACAGGGACTTTTGGTAGTCTTTGGCAGACTTTCTTAGTGCAATACTTCACAGATCCATTTCCACTCTAGTGATGTCCTGTAGGATTACCTAAGCCATGATTTCTCCTGAATTAGTCATTTACTTTGCTTTGAGGTTATTCATCAACACCATTCAACAATCTATGAGAAACACAACAATTAAGTTTATGATATTGAATGGGTACATCTCCAATTGAGAAAAACTTATGACATGACCTCTTTACAATTTAAATGCAGAACTCTTGTGGATTGCATATATTAATATCTAGTTTCTTCTTAAATATAAAAAATATAGTTTGAAGTTGTTAGAATTTTACATTATATCCATGAAATACCAACTATATTTAGTAAAATGCCTAACTTCTGAATTAAGTTGAAACATACACCAGCACAAAACAAAGCACAATACATGCTAGACACTGGGAGAGGAATGTCCTGTATTTCCAAGAGAAATGAACACAGAAAAGAACATAATTATGGAATAAGATTCATGTACACATCAAGATATAGCTATCACTTCTTCATTGTTCGCCAGAGAAGACAATATGCATCAAGTGGTCATAATTTCAAATTAACTGCCTTGAACTTTGAATTGTATTATGTTGTTGATGTTACAATGGTGAGGTCTCTCCTACTTACATGTAGCACATCTTGGCCTCCTTGGATTCCATGCATTGTCATAATGTTGCTTGCTGAAGACTTTTGATGTAATTATAAATGGATGATTGTGATTGAAGAAAACAGGCTAGGAGACTTAATGGTGCTGCACATGGTCCTGAGATTAAGCAGGTAATCGCAAGGCATTGATAGAAGAATTATCCTCTCCATGTAAGAACTTATAGAAATTTTCAGGACAAACTATTAATATAAATTTAAACTCCACCTAATGCCCAAAGCATAACATTGGGACAGCTTCAGAAAAATGCAAATAAACACTGACTAAAATTGCAGCACCAAGAAGTTGAGGAACTAAGATAAAATTTGGTACATGAACTCCATGCTACAGCAACAGCATACTATGAAATTGATTACCTTCAAGAGTGCAAATTATGGGGACTGGAGTCCTGCTACTTTCAATGGCAGACAGTGGAGTATGTAATACAGTATATATGAATGAAATTCAGACTTACTCAGAATAGCTTGAAGATGAGATTGATCCAGAGGCAGAATGAGGCTTCATTTGCCAGCTTGGTATGATATACCTTGCCTGTCAAAGACAAGTCTTCCATGGAGAAAAGTTTCACCAGAAGATATAGGGGCAACCTAGCACCTTGCCAACATTATGACACTGTTGAAAGTTCACTGAAAGTTCACATTGGAAGCATGTAGCTTGAGGTTGAGGTGTCAATTCTGAAGAAGCACACTCACATAGGCAACTAGATGAAGTTCATGGTACCAAAAACCTTATCTCCTAAGTTCTCAAGCCGAAAACATTAGTGGTTGGTGTAACAAATTGTTGGGGTATCACTCAATGCCACTGTCACTGAAAACATCTTATTGATGGAGGAAGGCTTTCTTTTTTCTTTTCTCTAAAACTTTGAAGTCCTTATGGGAATAACAATGGGTACAGACTCAGGCCTATGAGCAAGAAAAGAATAATAGATATGAATGGATAATGGATAATAATATATGGATAATAACATTTTAAAACCAACTATCTCTATCTTCCATCCTGCCATGCGGTCAGGCATCCCACTTTTATGCCCGCGGGTCGCGGTCCTGACCGCGGTTGCGTGGATGGAAAAGTGGGCTCTATAAGGAGGAGGCGAGTTCGCGTCTGTTTTCGAACTGACATTCTCCTGGCTCCAACTGGCTCCAATTTCAAAGAAATTATAAGTTTTTAGAAAGCACCACGTTCTTAGTTGGCCACCATGATGATGGTGAGACTCGATCCACGTCAATCATAATCACCATGTCATTCTCAGTCTCTTGTGGGCATCAGAGGGGAGTCTTGAGGGCATCATACAGTGACACCTAGGGAATAATGCACATACTGCGACTCCCTAGGACGGCTCATAGGGAGCTCTTACCATACATACAGTGCAGCCCACGCCAGGTCTGGTCACACCACTCAGCAGGTGAGTGAGTTTAGCTGGTGTTGCATTATCATCTCTTTTTAAATATAGGAGCTTTATTGAAGAAAATTATCATGGATTATGTTCTTTGGAACCTTAGGTCTTATAGTGGTAAAATTGGCAGTTAAAATTTCGAAACTCGAGGAGGGGGAGGGGGAGGAAGAAGGGGCGGAGCCAGGTCAGGCAGCCAGCCAGTCAATTTATATAGAAGCGAGGTGAGAAGATACTTTCGGGGGGGAGGGCAGTGGCATAGGGGTCAGAGTGAGAGATGGGTCCACTTGGAGCCAAGGGTGAAGGGACGCATATCCGAGTGGACCCATCTCAACCTGACCAGTTGAGGTAGTGGGTGGGAGGGTTTTTGTTGATATTTCTCATGATATCCTTTCTCTTACCAGATTCTCTCATGGTCTGATCTGAAGAGGAGAACAGAGGAGAACAAGAACAAGCTGATTGTCATCCACATCTATTCACACACAACTGTGAAGAAAGGGAAAGTGGAGGATTGTTGCTATTTCTCATGATATCCTTTCTCTTACCAGATTCTCTCATGGTCTGATCTGAAGAGGAGAACAGAGGAGAACAAGAACAAGCTGATTGTCATCCACATCTATTCACACACAACTGTGAAGAAAGGGAAAGTGGAGGAGATGGAGAGGAGAATTGTTGAGAAAATGAATAATGTAATATTTCTGGATGCAGACTTGGATCATCAGTGGACAATGGAATTCTTCTGGGATGACACCGACAGGAAAAGGAGCAATTATTGGATTGTTGTGATGTGTAGAACAGAAGAAGAATTTAGTGATATTCATGGACTTTTTTCCCAATGGGGTATAACCCCATTGGGGTATACCCCAATGGGGTGTAGCCGAATGGGTACACCATACAGGGATATATGGTATTGGACTGAATCATGAAATGTTGTGAGGTGATAGATTGCCTGAACTGATTGTAAGTAAAGATATGGATTATCAACCTTCATATTTCTTATTATTGATGTATC